>BJFM01001010.1:128159-143599 GCA_016586285.1 Arothron firmamentum
CCCCCCCCCCCCCCCCGGGACTTCAAAGCGGCAAAAAACAACAACAAGGAGGGAGAAGATGAATGAGGATGGATGAATAAATGAATGAATGGCATCCCCTCCCCCTTTGCCTGGACATCCCCTCCAGCTCTTCTTGCTCCCTCCACCATATCTTGCACTGCTCAGGCTGCTCTCCTCCACTCCCACCCTCCACGTACCCCCGGTTTTGCAGGCTTGTGTTATGACTGTAGCCAGTGTGTATTACACACATATCTGTTAGCGCCAATCCTCCGGTGGGATGCCCATATAAAGGAGTGTCATTTCCAAAGGTCAAGAGTGAGCCATGCACACAAGTGTTGTCCCGACACTTGGTCTGGAAAAATAAAAACAACCTGCTTGCCCGTCCGCGGCCTGTGTGGTGGTGGTATGACTGTAGAGGCAGGTGTCTCAGATGTCCTTTCCCTTTTCTCCGTCCCTCGCGTTTCTTTTTCCACTGTTGCCGGGAAGTCCTGATGCACGGCTTTAAACCCTGGGTGGACGCGGCGGGTTTCTTCTTCGGCTGCCTCGGTATGAGCTGGTGGAAATGAGATACTGCAGATGTAAACAAACATTTCTTCCATTAGCACTGTTTCTGGTCTTAGGACAGGCGAGAGGAAATATGCCATGTGTTTAGTCAATTTGACTCGATTGAAACACATGGAGTGAATGCATTCACAGCGCTGGGGCAGCCATCTTCAGACATTTGTTGCAGTGTTCTTTTGAGACACTAGAGCGTGAAGATAAAAAAATATAGACCATTATAGTAAAAATGAGGCCAACCAGCCTAACATGGCGGCATTTGTAATATTCTACATCAGCCTATTAAGTGATAAGTTTCTAGTGATCAAATGTGTCATTTTTCCCTTTAGCATTTGTATCGTTGATGGAATCTTTTCTTACCGTTTTTTCTCTTTTAATATTTTTCTCATGTGAAATTGTACAGGTTTATTTTTGTGTTTTACGTCTAATTACCAAATTTAGAAAAGGTCTGCCAGTAGTGCTGCAGCATGAGCTGAACAGTCTAATTTGGGATCTCCCTTGTCTCATATCACAGAGTTTGCCGTTAAAAGGGCAGGGCCATGACTTAGGCTAAGCAAAGGGCTTTGGACATATTTATTTTTCTCTTGTGAGCCTTTTGAGCATGCTCTCCTCGTCAATCTTGTGCTGTCAATGAGGGCCAGAGGTGGGCGCTCCCATCTCTGCCTCTCTCTCAGGCAGTGGTTGCTGTGTACACGGGGACCCCAGGGTCACGCCCTGGATGCTCCTTTGGTAGCTGGTGTAAAGCATGTGCTCTATATGGGTATTTTGGTTTTTGGAGCTGTTTTTTTCCTGCTCCCGGATCCTTCACTGAGGCACTGCGCCGATCTGGTGCTTTCTTTACCATACAGGTGGAGGATAACCTTGACCTTCTTCACGTTTCCTCAGCTTGGGTGTGTGTTTCTAATCATGCCATTTCCGTGGAAGTGGAGACTTTTTTCCTGTTGGAAGGTTCACAGAAGAGTCGGGGGGGTCAGGTTGCTCTGCCATCGTCTGGTTCTGTTGAGGCAGATTCCCCACATCTCCATCAAACCCAGCTCTATTTTGGCAGGGCTCTAAAAGCTGACCCTGGTGGTGGCTGACGTCTGGCGCTGTGATGCAGAACTGAGACGGCGCTCTCTGCTGGGCTCTTGTTACCGTCCAGCTTGGATGAATCAATAGCTTTGTCAATATCTGAGTAATGTTCCACCTAATTTGTCTCATCAATTCCCAAATCAAGTTGAGTGAAGTGAAAAAAAATCTTAGAATCCAAATTGTCTGCTTATCTCTCACAGTGTGAGACCGTGTTATTTTTTTAAATCCCGCTCATTTCTTCACCTCTGTTTCTCACCGCTGAGGTATACATTAGTAACTGCACACCCATGCACACCTGGAGAAGTAGTTCATGTAGACTCGCGCCTGTGTTTTCCTTCCTGTCAGTCTGTGATTGAGCAGGGTAACTGCTGAACTGGGCTGTTCACTGGAACGAGTATCAGGCATTCTTGTGGTGCTGTTATTTCACCTGAAATGCAATTGTGTGTGTGTGTGTGTGTGTGTGTGTGTGTGTGTGTGTGTGTGTGTGTGTGTGTGTGTGTGTGTGTGTGTGTGTGTGTGTGTGTGTGTGTGTGTGTGTTTGTTTAGCCTTGTTCAGACTGGTTTCTGTCCTGCTGATAAAATACTTTTTAGGTTTCAACACTGACATTTAAGAACTACAACTTTGTATCTTCATGTGATGGTCGGCAGTTTTTTTCCACTCCCTCTCACCTGGTCTTCTTGGAAGTTTTGAATAGTTTCCTCTTTTTTTTTTTGTTTTGTTTTTTTTGTTCTTTTTGTTCCTTGTTGCTTTAACATTTAGCTGTGCAGAACTGCTAACCTGAAGGTGCTTGTGTGTGGCGGTATTTCCATTGCTGTCAAGCTTCCATTTGTGTTTCATCCCTCTCTGCTGCATCATGATGGAAGTCGTTTGTGTATTGATTTATGTGTGATTGATGCCATGTGCGAATGAATCACTCACTGAAGTTTCAACATGCCTGCTAATCAAATGCTTTGAAGTGTGGCTGGAGCTGGATTTTAGGATTATAAATGGATTGTTTTTGCATGTTTTTTTTCTAGTGTTTTCGGACGCTGTGCTGTAAAGGACCCCCACCACCAAGACCAGAATATGATGTCGTGTGCATTGGCCTGACAGGTGCAGGAAAGACAAGCCTGCTGTCCCGGCTCTGCAGCGAGGCCAGCGATGGCATCGTACCCACAACAGGTATGAACAAATAACTTTTACACTAAAATCTTGCTGTTCTTACGTTTATTAATGTGAAAGTATGATGCATTAGGAGCCATTACTTGGCATCTTTTTTGCTTTAGGCTGGAGGCCAGTGTTTAATGTGTCCATAACAAGAGGCTTTAGGGTTAGCACGTCATACTTATCTGCCTTTGGTCTGCTTTCCATACATGAAATGCGATCCCTCAAGGACAGAACGATTTCTCTTCCTTCTCCTGGTTATGTCAGTTTTGAGCTTTTACAGAAGGCCGCCTCAATTTTGTCACTGTGCACTTTCACCTGTAGAAACATGATATAAACTACTCAGAAACGCTCTGCTTGTAGCCATTAGCATGTTTGCTGCAGTGGCTCATTGTGGGATGAACATCTGCTAAAGGCATCAATTGCTTACCTTAGAGAGAATTAGAGCAGCAACTTCTGACTGAGGTTCCGCTGTCAGCATTGTGAATATAGTAAAAACTAAATAGGAAAGCTCCTGTTTTATTATGTTTATTGCTTCATGATTTCTGATATAACTTGCTTACACTTAAAACTGATATTTTAAATATTTAGAAAAGTCATAAGCATTGTTCTGCCCAGTTCTCCTCCTGTATGAGTGTTTCAAGGAAAGGAATTCCTGTCGGAACAGTTAGCAGAATTAGAGCAGCATTAAATCTCTTCCCTCATGGCTTTCATCTCTCCCCATCTTTTTGTTGGGTCTTCTTGCTCTGCCTATGTTACACAGACAGTTTCCATATGTCAGCACATTGATGGAGTTCTTTTTTATTTCCTGTCAGGTTTCAGCATCAAAGCAGTGCCATTTCCAAATGCCATCCTGAATGTAAAAGAGCTTGGAGGTAAGAAACGCACGCCGAACATGACCATAAAAGAGCCTGATTTTCACTCTCCTCCCATTGTAAACCTTTTCTGAGTAAAACCTCTTTTAAGTGATGGTATTTTTCAAAGGTATTGCTTTAAAAAAGTTTTATTTAATGAAGCTTTCCAAAAATCACAGATTGTGATCATTTGTAACATGCAGTTTCTGATTTTTGTTTTTTTCACCTGTTCCGACTTGACGTATAAGCGTATTTGTTTTTTTGTGCTCCAGTAGCACTTTTTTAGTGGAGGAGTCGCATTCGTATACAGATGTCAGGCCTGTTAATGTTTTTCGAGGAAGCTGTATAAACTGCACACCGCCGTTCCTGGAAAATGTAGAGCACTCTAGTAAGCTGTAATAAGCACGGGCGAGGGATCTCGAAGGGGAGATACGTAAACAGAGCAAATGTAGTGGGAGGCTTCCAGTCCTTAAAGGGAGACTTGAGAGAGGGATAAATTTCGACTGTCCCTTCCTACACAGCAAACAGCGCAATGACGCAAGAAAATTGTTTTGCTGATCATTAAAATAAGGAAACAGGTGCAGGCTATGAGAAATTTACCCGCGCACTCTTTATTAAAAAGGTGAAAAACACATGAGCACACACGCACATGAAGGCACCAGTGGACCACCACCCAGAGTGCTACCAGTTCTGGACCGAATATCAGAAGATTCAGAAGAGCTTTAGTATAGCAGACAGCACTTCGACTTATTATCTGTACAAGAAGCAATATATCACATAGTACATCAGCACCTTAATGCACACATCTGATGCCATAGCTGCCTACCTTTTTATTAGAAAGACATCCAGTGTTGACTCCTGACTCACCTGAAGACCTTCCGTACGTAAATCATTTGTTCTCCTAACAGGCACATTTAGATAGTGTACGTGATTTAGAGTTAGCTGAGTTGGCGTTTTTGCAATCCAGAACAAGCAGAGATCACTCTCAATGGTGAGGTCAGAGGATGAGAGCAGATCTACCAAAGAAGTTTGAACAAAGAAATGAGTAAGAAGCCTGATCAGTATTTGACCGGTCAGACCAATCTGCTGCCTGCAAGGTTTGATTACTAGAAAATTTCATAATTTGGAGGAAAACATCATCAACAGAGCACCCATAGTCTTCATCACCAATACGCAGCAACCAGAGCAATGTTGTCTGCTAATTGTCTTACAAGAACTACATGTTAATCCTGTTTGAACTTTATAATTGCAGCTAGATGGCCTCAAAATTAGGCAAAAAGACCACCCATGAAAAGCTTCTCCTGTCTGAAGGTCACATAAGATGTTGGCGATCCTAAAAGCCAGCCAGGACCCCTCAGTGTTTACATTTTCACAGGCTCACGTGTAACCTGTGCACCTGTAACATGTATTTTTGTTAAGCCTCGTCATGTATTTTTAAGTCTCCTTGCCTTGTGCACAGAACAGATTTTCATAAGCACAAGCTGTCCTTCAAAGCAGAGGCAAAGCAGCTTATGTTCAGGCAACTCTGATGGAATGGTGTCTGAAAGATTCAAACTTTATTTGTTCTTTCTCATCAACTGTTGTGCTGCCTTTGTTATGGAAAATGTGCATTGGAATCATCCAGTGTATCCATATGTCAGCCAAGTAAGTAACTCGGTATTCATCTGAAAGGTGTTGGAAGGCTTTTGTTTCTAGCTGAATGACATTGAGAATTTGTATCCGCTCCTCTGTCTGGCAGGTATTTTGCTCCCATTCTGGTGTCAGGTATGGGGATTAGGTAGGAAGGGCACCTCTGGGGAATCAGCAAAGGATCTGTTTAAGTGTGTGTGTGTGTGTGTGTGTGTGTGTGTGTGTGTGTGTGTGTGTGTGTCTGGACAGTGACATGACGTCAGGTCTAGACACACCATTTCACAGTATTCATTAACACCAGACAATGACAGCTGATGGAGAAGTGGTCCTAATCAGCTTTTTTTCTGTTGGTGCCTCAGTGTTGAGTGGTAAACCTTTGCACGCACACTATTCTAAGAGAATTTTCCTTCAGCCTTAATACTAATTTTATTATATTAATGATCATTTTTTTGCAAGTGTATACTATATTAATCTGGTTTACACGAAGCAACACTATGGAAATTAGTTCTGTTTGAGGAGATGAGTGTTGGAATTTATTGCAAGACCTGTTTTTGGTCCAGAAAGATGTCTTCTAGAAACATTCCAGTTCTGAAACTAGTTCGGTAGACTGCTGTCCTCATGCATGTGTGTTAAAACGTCATCATCTGGTGTTGCAAAAGTAGCTTAGCTTCTTAGGGTGCTTTCACACAGGCAGGATTTAGGTCAACCCAGTTTAATGATTCATTTTCTATTAGATAAAACAAAACTTTCTTTTTGGTGGTGTTTGGACCAGAATGAAAAACATGTGAACCTGACCCGTGCTAGCTGAATCATTATAGAGTGTACATTTTTTTTTGTTCTGGTGCATCCGTATGTGTAAAACAACAGCATTGAAATGCTGTCGAAGGTGTGACTGATGCAGGCAGTTAGTTGCTGTAATTGATTATTAATGAACTTGTAATTTTTGCCTGTCATTCACAAACTTGAAACATTCTGTGATATTCTTTCTTGTCGATATCTAAGATCTAACTCGGCTTCTGGTTGACAGCGTCATGGGAAAAATGCTTGCAGATGTGTTTTTGTCCTTAGTTTTTGTCAGCATCAGTTCAGCCATGAACCATGAATCCAGATAGGATTCAGATGTTTGTGAACTGCACTCTAAATACAGTTTGTTGCGAAAAATATCGCATTTTATTACATGCACATATGTAAGTAATTTAGTAGAATTTGGCCGTAAATATGCTAAAACATTTTATTGGAAGTATGTCAGCACATCTGAATAAAACTGCACATTTGTGGTCAATACAGATTCATTGCGGTCCTTATTGCCATTACATGGGACCACATGTGTTATGCACATAAGTTGTTTTGTGAAAGTCATGGGAGTTCTGAAGACAGGCGTGTAAAGGTGCACTCAAGTTTGTAACATTTTGACATAGGGTTGATTCTGTGTAAATGCTCCACAGATTAAAAACAGGCACAGTCAATCCACATAGTAAAGTTGACTTTGGAAATCTTGAGGATGTATCACTTTTTTCTACCAGACACTTCAGAAAGTGATTTGCCCAATAGAAGTGGCCAAATGATTTCAAAGCACTAGCACAGATAATTCGTTTTAAATATTTAGAGGTGCCACATTTCTGAGCATGAGGGTTGTCAGTGGTGTGCGTACTTGAGGGGAGCTGATGTGTGTTTCTGGCCAGGCCTCACACAGGAACTGTTTACTCTAAAGAGACACAGCTGAGACTGCAGGTTGATGGGTGTTTCAACAGCTGAAGTGTTTTCCACCTCACTCCTGCCTCGGCCTCAGCTCACTCCTCAGCGAAGTAAGCAAACCCTGGAGACCTCCCTCAGCTCTCGCCCTGGTTTGGTCTGAGGGCGGAGAACACGGTTGCTTCCTTGTTGCAGATAATGTAGGAAAACTACAGATGCACCAAAAGCCAACGACCAGGACAACAGCAGCAGTTTTACAACAGTAAAAATAGAAATTTCAAGTTGATTGTAACTAAGTATAGAATATAGAACACTGCTTAAATATCCCAGGAAAAAAAAATTGTTATTATCAATTAAACTCAAAAGAATCTGAAGGTCATACTGGAGCGTTTGATTCGTGAAGTTTAGCAGGGCTGACAGCACCCCCAAAAGAATCATCCGGCTTCATTTTCGGAAATCCTGCTCTAACCAATAGGTGGCAGAAGCCGCCAACAAGATTTAGAGCGCCGTGCCGGACATTCCACCATTTCTAGACAAAGATGACACAAACTTCCTAGTCAATCTCTCAAGTGCCACTTTGTCTGATAGGTTTCCACTCCAGAGAGAGGTGTGAGTGGAGGGAGTGGGGGGTGCAAGGGAGGGAAAGCGTGAGGAGAGAGAGGTAAATGTCACCGAGAGAACTTCGTAATGTTAAAAACATTTGCCAGCCTCACACTTCGTCACTTCTTGGCAATTACCTTACTATGAGCAACAAAAACAAAACAACAGATCACAAGATTGCAAAGGAAGTAACCTCAGCAGATGGAGGAGGATAATTTTAACCAGATAAAATGCAACCCCGCTGAACAAAATACACGTACTCGAACATGTGTTAGAACCTTGGGTTCTTCAGTGTTTGCGGGGGCTTGCAATATGTGTGTTTATCAAAAAAAAAAATTACCGGAAAACATGGAAAGGCCATTTCATTAATTTAATGAAGTGTGAAAGAAGTTTTTTGGGTAATCTGTTCAAGATGTCGGTAATGAAAACGGGTTCCACATGGGTGGTTCTTCTGCGAAAATGTACAAAATTCACCCCTGTTCTTGAGTGAAAGAGGAAATTTCTGTAGAAAACCTGTTACGTAGTTTTGCTGTTAAGTGAAGAGACTGAGGTCAGCTCGTGTTCAGTCAGTCACAAAGGATTCCAACAGTCACAACAAAGGAGCAAGATGTCCCAGTGTTAAAGCAGCATGAGTAACGTGGAGGATGTGACTGGCATGGCAGGATTTGTCAGCATCTTGGGGAGGGAGTGACATCAGACGCTGTCATCGGGCTGCTTTATCCACTGCAAACTTTTCATACATTAGCATTGCTTCCCTATACATGCTGTTAAACAAACGATGACAACCTGGCTGGTCCATTTTACAGGTGTGCAGCAGCAGCAGAAGAAGAAGAATTCTGGTTTTTCTGCATTTTTGGATTGAAAACTGACGCTTGGTGTGAGAGGGCCTCTTGACAGGGAGGTTTTGTTAAAAAAAAAAAAAATCACAAATCATGACGCTGATATATAATCAGTTATAATTGGGATTCACAATCCAGACAGTGCTCCAGGTTTTTTGATTAGGTGTGGCTTTGTGTGAGGAAATGGAACAAGAAACAGCCGCACAAACCAGTTTGTTTCGCCGGTCCAGCAATCAGCACAACAGGAACTATAGCACATCTGCAAGTCGGTCTGTGACCTTTGGAAGCAGTGGAGGATAATAGTTTTCTCTGTCTTGAACAGGTGATTCTGACTGCAGGTGGCAGCTCATTGCTGTGATTGCTGTTAGATTTTCAGATTTTGTCAGGCAATGCTTCAGGCTGTGGATTGGACCGCACTTTACTCAACTCATGGCAGCATGACATGAGTCGATGTTGTCTAGTGTCTACCAAACCAGCCAATATTCTTCTTCCTCTTAATCAGACAGAGCCAACACAAAGCCTGATTTCTCTGTCAGCTTCATGTTGGAAAACTCTCTGATGTAGGCTGGTGTCATTTAAATAAGTTATGCACAACGCTGAAAGACTTATTGTACCAGCTTGAAATAATGTTCAACTTCCCAAATCTCCCCATTTAACAGCTTCACATTTGTCTGCAGGAGCCGACAACATCAAGAAGTACTGGAGTCGTTACTACCAGGGGTCACAGGGCGTCGTCTTTGTGTTGGACAGTGCCTCTTCAGATGAGGACCTGGAGGCAGCGCGGAACGAGCTCCACTCGGCCCTTCAGCACCCGCAGCTCTGCACACTGCCTTTCCTCATCCTTGCTAACCACCAGGACAAGCCTGCTGCAAGGACACCCAACCAGGTAATGACAGATTCCACCCCAATTAGACCCGTTTATGTGACAGCGTCTCCGGGCAAAAACACAAAGCTTTGGTTCTGTTTGGGCTGACCCTTTACAACTGAACACCTGAAACCAGAGCGATGCGAAGGCAGGCTCCAAAGTGGAGCGTTTCACGAAAACACCGCCGGATCCTTTGTCGTGTAAAGGCAAAGTGAATCGCTTTCAGCGATTTCGAGCATTTAGTTCTTTCATTGCAAAGCCGTCTTCGATGAGGCGTCAAACTCATTATTTTAGGACGAGAGAACTCTCAACTGAGCTGATGTGGTGAAAAAGCAGCGCTGCCTCTGCTGCAGCAGAAACAGAACTGCTGCTGAAGGATTTTTAAGAGTCATAAGGATTGAGGATCGCGAGCCTCAACAGAGATGTGTCTAGCCGTTGGATGACTCAGGCAAGAGGAGTTGGGGCTTCACAGCAGGGGCTCAGACTGCTGACCTTGACTGGGGACATTACTGGACGGTGTGGGAGGAACACTTATAAAGACTTTCAGGCTTGACAGACGTGCCCTCTGCGGAGGAGACAAAGTTTTATCACTTACAAACTTTGCATATCTTTTTTATTATTGATAATTGGAAAGCTCCCTGGGGCCAGCTGCCGGGGGTAAAAACAGAGTCACATTGAGATTCAAAAGGCTGTTAATGTGGTCATGGTTAACATGCCTCTTCATTGTTGTGTGTATCACGCTTTGGATCCTCCCGGGAAAGTCATGCACCCAGGTGTCTGGGAAAAGAGGATTTAATTGGATGTTTCATTCTGCAGTGTTTACGAAAATAATAGGAATATTATTCTGATTTAATAAGAGTGTGTCAGCGCTACATGACCCTGGAGATGTTGCATAAATGAATGAAATCGTGAATGCACCTAGAAAGGTATATTTGTGGTGAGGTACCCACATCAAACTCCAAAACAAATGCCTGAATTTCCCTCTTTGTGCTCTACAAAGTGTCCCTGAACGCATCCCACTGGATGTTTGAAAGTTGCTCCGTGAACTTGGCCAATGTTGTGTACATGATATATCACATGACCACTTTAGTTTGTGGAACGTTTCCTCAGTTTGCGCCAAAGGAAATGATGATGCTCACAACACCCCTATTACATTAATATTTTTTTGTCTTTTTCAGCGATTCATAGAGTGTTAGACACTCGTATTGCTACTAGCCAGATTCTATGTGTTTTTTCATTCATTCTTGAATTTATTGACGTACTGACTGTGAGATAAATGGTCCAAACTCCCGCTAGAGGGTTATGTGTTGTTTTATCATACTTGGAATTGGCCGTAGTTCATGTAATGTTGCAAGATTTCCAATCACATTTCTCACTTTCTGGTAAGTTCATCTGTTTCACAGATAACTTGCTCAGCATGTGCTTTCATGATGCTTCCTTTTTGTCATTGCCAGTAATTATTCCATGAGAGAGGTCACTGACTTTGGAGCAGATTTATTTTTTGCGATCCAGTTTTCTGTTCTGTGTTTCTCCCCTCTTCAAGTTATGCTCTAAATTATCTGCTGTAACAACTTTAGCTCTATATAAGTCTATTCAGATTTATAATATTCAATAAAGCAAACAGTTACCTGAATCACTTCTACCAAACCTTTCAGAGCGCTGCGCTAAAGCACCAGCTGCTATAGTCACCAACCTGCTCTACTCTGGTTGCAGCTCTGTGCTTTAGGCCCAACAGCAGTCATCTCTCTGTGACGCTCATGTTCCAATTAATCCGGTCTGGGATCTGCACTCACTTGCCCAGCGGTCTTTGGCGTGATAGCCCTTCGCCGTATTTGACCCATCATCGCATCAGTTTCTGCAAGTATTGACTTTCTGAACTGTGTGCAAACATGACACGTGAGATTGGGGACAGAGGGATGAGGTGAATGTCAATTACAGACTTTTTGGCACTGTGTTGGGATGTGCCATTTCAGTTCATGACTTCCATAAGGTGAATCGATCGGCTAATGCTGCTACTGATACAGCTGCTTGTATTATTCGCTTACTTTCTCTTACTAACCATGTGGATATGATGTAGATATTTGTCGTTTTTGTGTTTGGGTCTGCAGTCGTTTTATATGAGACACACAAAACAGTTTGCTGAAGACCCAGATAAATTGCTTTTGACTCATGATTCGACTGCAACTTAAAAAGTGTGTCACAAGAGCACCTAGTGGTGGCTGCATGAAACATGGCAAACTTTAACCAGGATAGTTAGGATAGTTTTTTTTTTTTTTTTTTTTTGTTTTGTTTAATAAATGAAGGGCAGTTTTAATGCAAAATAAGCATCAATCAGCTTTCCTCTCCTCACTTGCTCATAGTGCATCCCACGCTGACTTAATGTCTTCAACAACTCAGATCAGCATATTTATCATTAATAAATTGAAAATAACAAAACGGCAGATTATTTATGATAATTTGACAGAATACAACATTTATGTTACGCAACCTGAGTAATTGCGTGATTGTGGTCACTTTTTGGAACATTAGCAACAAGCTAACTTCAGAGTTAAACATATGATCAAGCCAGGCTTTTTTCACGCTCGTTTGTGAGGCGTCACTCAAAATGAACAGATGCAGAAGTTTTATTTCAAACCACAGCTGTGCTTGAACTCTTTAAAAGTGTTCTGATTGTCCGGATGTGAATGATATAATCCTCTGAGGAGCGGAATTAAGATTTCTTTGAAAGGATCATTAATACTGGCTCTGCATGTCTGCAGAGGTCGTGTGTTCCTCAGGCCCACCTTCTCCTCCATGTCATGAATATTTATGTGTTTCATGACTTATTGATAAAGGGTGTCCAAATCTTTAATATTAAATGAAAGTTACTCTAAGAGTAGCGACATTGATTTCAGACACAGGCAGCAAACCACTCTGGTACTGGTGCTGCTGGTCTGGTGTAAATGCGCTGTGCCTCCTTGAAATAAAAGCAAAATTAAAGATAAGCTGCTTCCTACTGCCGAGATTTTATCGTCCTAAGCATAGGCATTAAATGAAATCATCTGGAATACATTTGCGCTACTGGAATAAGGGAAATTACTAATCCCACAAACCCGTGTAGATGATGAGGATAAATGTCATAAAGTGTCCGGGGAGTCTTTTGACCCTGTTTCAGACTGTTTCTGCAGGACAACACAAGTACCTATACGTGCTTGTATCCTTTAAAGGTCATTTATTGGACACCATATACTGTATATCCTCTATGCTATGTATCTTTTCATTATTCATTAGGATTTCTTGTAGTTTGTTTTTTCTTTCCCTGAGTAAACAAGTCCAGCTTGGGGTCACTGCACATTGCTTTGAGATGTTTTGGGCGGAAGCTACTGTACTTTTCTTAAACTTTGATGTCATATAAGTTGCACGCTGTTAGCTAGGTCACTGGCAGGTTAGTAGACTAACAGCATAGTGCTGTACGTTTTAGAGAAATTGAATGCTTTCTTTTTTTAAAACCCTTCCTGGTCTGTTGAGTAATGAATTGTAAATTGATGAAGGGGGAAGATGCTGTAGTTTTCACCTTTTACAGGCAAAATAAACTGGAGGGCTTTTGAATCATTACATGAAAGTGAAGGTGAAGAATTGCACCCTGTTTAGGGAAAATGGAAATGTTTCTCTATTCCATAACATGCTAGAAATACTATTTTCAATAAGAGTAATAACCTATGGCTCACTATAACAATTTGCTTTGGAAAACTTGGTCTGGTTTTATCCTCAGTAATCCCTTTGAAATGTTTAAACGGTTTAACAATGTCTAAATGTTTATTTGACAGGTCACTCTAAATTAAAACAAGAAGTCATATGTAAGGTCTGTGCATACCATATGTGCTGCATGGATTTAATTCTGTAGGTCCACATCAGCTCGCTCAGATCCCTCATTCACATAAAGACTGTAAAATCAGGAAGTATCAGAGCTGTGGTTGAAAATGCATTTTACCAACAATCAAATTTAAAAAACACAAAATGGTTTTTAAAGCACTGATACGATGTCGATATTTTTCGGGGCAGAACTTTAGCCTTCTTTATTGTATTTAATGTTACAGGAAAAATTTTCAAAGACTGTGCAGTAAGTGCATGTACATCTTTCTTTGGGAAAATACTTGTAGTATGCATATGTAGTATCACCCGAGGTGGCAGATTACAGGTGTGATCAGAGGTCAGTTAAAGCTGTTGTTTAGATGGACATGGTTGTAAAGTTGAATTTAATGCCAAAATCATTTTTCCTCATTGATAAAATGTCAACACAATATGTCAAAAATCACCTTGAATAATTTTCTATCCACAGGACCTCGATCTCTTCCAGTCTACCAGTTTAAGACCTAATGCAGTTTAAATTCCCACACCGATGATGCTTTATACTGATGTCTCCTTGTTGACCCTCTTCTTACAGCAACCACCCTGTTGACAGAAAGAGGCGGCTCATTTCCTCCACATGTGTGCGTGTATTTTTGCAATGCTGTTTTCTGGGGCACTCCTTCTTTATGGTGTCATTTTAGTGACCTAGGGTGTTTCTGGCACTCCTGCACTGGGGTCCAGGGCTGCGAGAAGGTTGCAGAGGGGTAATGCAGCTCAGTGCGGCTGTTAAGGGCTCACTGGGGCCCTCTGTGCTGGTGCCAGTGTTTTTCAGGGTGGGTCTGGAGGAGGTTGAAGGAAATGTGGGACAAAATTCCTTGTTGACATCAATCTCCTGCCTTTGGGGGGCCCAAGGAAGCCAGGGAGTAGTGGAGGGGAGGGTGGCCCTGTTGATATAACACCTCAACAAAGCAGGTCTGTTTGGATGGATGGGCCTAATGGACTGCATCCATGAGAGCGCTTGCATTGGAAAACGCTGCCAGTGTAGTCTTTTTATGGTTTGTCTTATCTGAGTGAAAAGATGGCAGACAAAAAGAAGTGATGATACAGTTCAGTGCACAAAGAGTGAAATGCTTTAAAGGCCAGGAAAGAGTTGGAGATAAGAACAAATAAGGTTGAAATAGGTATGTAGCTGGAAACATGAGCCATTTTTTCATTTAAAATGTAAATACAGGAAAAAGAATGGAGGCTAATATCTAACACAGAAAAATCCCCTACTAAAATTAAAGACAGAAGCATTGAGCCCACCCTCAGACAATTTTCTCTTTAACCACACACACACACACACACACACACACTGAAGTCTATCAGATCTAGAACAGTTCCTTTTCCTTGGGTGCCTCGAAGAATTGGAGCACATCTGTTTTCAGTGTATCAGAGCCGTGTGGTGTTGCTGGTACCTCTCAGACAAATGACACCACACAGACAGACAGACAGACAGACAGACAGACAGCCAAACAGATGCTTCACACACTTGTCACATTATTGCAGCAGTAAGTGGGCAACTGGTGGAAATGGTGATGTGCATGGCCCAAGGATCTGGCCATGCCTGTGGAACACTGAAAAAGGACTCATTTGAGGATATATTAGATAGGTGTAGTTTGCCATTTCTTCTTTCTGATCAGATCCTTCTGATTCTCCTCTCTCTGCTCCTTGCCATCCACTGTTTTTCCATCCCGACTTTGTGTGTCCTCAGTTTTTTGAAACTTGGAAAGCTTTTAGTTTAAATTTGTTGACTCCCACGTTGTAAAAATGTGTAAATCATTATGGACCAACTACTAAACAGCTGAGTAGCTCTTACTGCAGCCTGTTCTTTTCTCCTGTGGCTCAAAAGAATGCGGCTTACACAATATTATAAAACCCCAAACTAAACCCCATTCAGAGTCTTTTTCAATTATAGGCCCAGTGCCCATTTTTCTTAATCCTAGTCATCAGAAATTTTAAAGGCAGTGAATATTTACACTTGTTTGATTGAGCTATTTCCGACTTGTGATGAGTGGAAACCATCAATGACAGCACCAGATTAGCCGGCCACCACAGCTTACGCGGGTGTCTGGGTCATGGTATAGAGATATAGTTAGCTTGCCTTTTTGTCTCCATTATCTGCTTTTCTGAAATGGAGTGGGTGGAGTCGGGGAGGGGGGTGCTGGGCTGAGCTCTCTTTTTGATCATTGATCTCCATGACCCTGTTTGAAAGGTCTTAATCTCAGTTGACCTTATCAAGGATTTTTTTTTTTTTTTTTTTTTAGAGCGAGGGTGACAGAGTGGATGTTTACCAGGAGTGAGGATGCTGTGGTGAAATG
>BJFM01001010.1:147297-166758 GCA_016586285.1 Arothron firmamentum
GTTCCTGACGTTGGGTGTGGAGGGAGCAGATGTTTAGGCTTGTTTGCAGATGTGTCAGCTTTGCACACCTGTAGATGTTTCAGATTTGTTTTCACATCTGTCAGTACACCAACCTTTCTACCTGACGGGGATATTTATTCACGCTATTCCTGTTGTATCTTCATACATACCACTCGTTGGCAGAAACTGTAGACTTACTAGCAAGAATTGTAACTATGTAACATTCAAAACAAACTATTAACTGCATAAATGAATGAAAACTTTATGTTTATGTACATTTCCACCCCATGATGTTTTGAGTCAGATTCAAGAAATTCTCAGCATTTTTATGTTGTTATTTGGCATTTTTTTTTAATTTGGGAACACAATTAAACACTGCCCAAATGTAGAAATAAAGTGATTTAGTCAATTATGACTAAATCACTATAATTTCATGATCATCGAATTTGGACTCGGGCAGTACAGAACTTTGACACCTGAGTTTGGTTTTCATAGATTTTGACACAACCTTGGGCCCTAAGTGTAAAGTTCACTTCTGTATAGTTGTTATATTTTTCAGCTACATCTCAAAAGTTGCATCCAGTAGTAGAACGTTTAGCATAATAGCTCAAAGAAGCATAATAGCATAATAGCTCAAAGAAACTAAATATAACAAGTATAACATTCTTCTTGCTATCATATCATTATATCGCAGTATATCGATAGTTGTGTAAGTTGAGAAAGCAATGATGAATCTAATATTGAGGTTATCAGCACTTGACCAGCCACCACTCATTGAAGACAAACAGGCCGTAGACCTGAGGCGAACGCCTCATTGCACAGCACTCCTCCATCACCACTGCAGGTTGGATGGATGAGTGAGTGTATGTAAACACTGCCTAGTGTCTCATCAGGGGAACTAACATGGAAATCTTCAGAGTGCTCTCGAAGGACTTGAAGAAATGCAAGCAGATGAAAGGGATCACTCGCTGCCTTTGATCCAGTCGTATGCGTCACCTCAGTCAGTCCCAGATTCTGTGTTGTTTTCTCTGAAGAATGTTGTAAAGTTGCTTGAAAATAAAGGGAAAAAATAGGGTTGCATATTTAACCAAACCTCAGTTAATATGAAGTTTGACCCCAGAATACACAAAAGTAATTGCTTTTGATTTTTGAAATCTATTGATTTGAGAAATATGACAATGGTGAAAGTAGACAAGGTCGAACCAGTGAAGGTCTTCTGAGCAGAAAGAATGAAGGAAGGGGAGTAACCTTAGTCTGTCTGCTACATTACCCCTGAATGAGGCCTAAGCTTTTTCAGAGACTCCTGGAGGATGCACTTTGGCCCCAGGACACAAAGAGAGGGCACGGTCAGTCACTTTGTAGCACTCAAATCCAAGATCCTGTTTCCGCTGATTCACTCCAGCCACTTCTGGGATTTTTGTCTTTTCGGAAACTCCTCATAATAAAATAAATGAAAAAAATCAACCAAAGCATTGAGTTATTTTGTCTTTTTATGTCCTTCTGGTAGTGTCAGACTGAAACCATACATGTTTAGCTTTCATGTATCTACCCTGGTGGGAAAACACCACGTAAACAACTGGCTACTTTATTCCAGTGCCCCATCTCTCTCCACTTTTAGAACAAGTGGTCCCGTAATGGGGCCGTCCCGATGGCACGGAGGTGTCCAGACTTGTCATACCACTCCCCTGCTCCCATAAGGAGAGAGGGCCCTTAACCGTGAATCATGCAGATACTTGACCAGTGACATTCCAGTCTGATGAAGGACATCTGATGATAGCCCCATGTTTGTCCCCGGCTTATTCTGTGCCGATGATGTCCAAGAACTCTGTGACATATTTATATGCAGAGTTTGATCCATGGCACCAGCAGGGACTGTCGGCTCTGTGTGCTCTAATGCGACTAGTAATTCTATAGTGACAGTGATTTATTTGCAGTTTCAGTTTTCATGTTAGTGTTGTCAGCTGTGGCAAACTGAGAAAGTCAAACTTTCCGGATGTTGGTTTTAGTTTAATCATAATGGTATGACCTATATATGGTATTAATTGGACTTGTGACAGCTGAGGGGCTTTCGATCATAAAGCAAACACTATGTTCTGTAACCTTGTATTAGTACTGCCTGTATCCTGACCTTGGCGGAGGTCTGCGCTCTCCGAGTGCTTTTCTAGTTTAGCGCATGTGGTCATTATTCAGAAGGGCCAGTTTTCTATCGGTCACAATGCTGTCACGATAAGACTCTGAGTCAATTTTGGCATTTTAAAAAGAACTGAATGCACAGGTCATTTCAGACTTATGGGCCACTTGTCAGTCTTTCCAGTTCGGCTGTGTGTTTACAAGGAAAATACCGAGTTGAATATCAGAGAGTGATGCGGTTTTGACATTTAACTAACCAGCTAATGACTGCAACGTCACTTTCATCTGCACCCAGACTTTTTAACAAACTGCAGAGCGGTGCAACTGAAGCGCAGACATTGACTGCAGACAGTATTGTGTGGGACTTGGCAGACACCCCCTGAAGCGTCTTTTGAAAGAGGTTACCTTGTTTGCTCCTTGAGCTATTTTCACTCTGCCTCTCTGTCTGGACTCGCCGGTCTGTGAAAATACTCCTCACTAACCTTAACCTCCTCCTCTCTGCCTTCACGTCTGTCATGACATCACTGCCAACATCAGGTATCCAAAGCAGATGGCAGTAAACACCGTTTTTGTAATAAGCATTATTAACACTCCTGCTTTGAAGCATTCCTGATGGTCTAATGGAGGGGCATTTCAAGCAGGATTATCCACCCAGGGGGGCCTTCACCTGAACATCAGTCTTACATTTTCTGTACGTACCAACATCCACTAATCTGTACAAAAATGCTGCAGAGAGGTCTATCATAACCTAATCTAATAGTGTGTCCATCTGGGCTGAGATCAACACAGTAATATAATTTAAAATCACAGAGCACAGAAGAAGAACATTTCCTTTGGAAGACAATACGTTGCGTGCGTAGTAAAATCTTGCAATAAAAAACAATTTTAAAACTGTTCTGTTCTCATTTCACATTTACTGTAACAACTGATGCAGTTGTGCCTTTGTAATTAGGTTTTAATGGTCTTGGCCTAACAAGTAAGCGGCGCACATTAATTCAAAACTGAGCAGTAATTCAAGCTATTGGACACCAAAGGTTTGCATTTAATAAAGGATAATTAAAGATGTCAAATTTATTAAATTTATTACTCCTCACTCATAAAACCACACAGTTAAGACTCTGCCTCTACAGAGAACAAATGGTGCCGGGATTTATTATCACATTTATTAAATTATTTTGTGTCTGTTATGACCTCAAAATACAAAATCCTCTTTTTTTTCCCCTCTCATTCATGCTCTGTTTGAGCACGTGTTTATTTCTTTGCCAATCGGGGCATCACGTGAGGGCGAGTGTGACGCCATGCTGATATTTATCACAGTAACATACACGACCTTGAGCCAGGTAATGCTGGAACAAATAAGATCCTATTTTAGCTTGAATATTAGCTGCAGTAATAGATTCAGACTGATGTAATAGCATTATTGTTAAAAGCCTGCTAGTCTTCGTAAATGTCAGTCATTGATGTCATAAATCTTAACTCTGCGAATGGCTTACCATTTTACTCTAGGCTGCCTCTGACGCAATAATGTGCAACATTACATTCTTATCTGCAGATCGTGAGGGAAGTATAGTCCAGACTGCTCAACTGTTGGCTGAACTGATTTGTTCAGAAATGGACTTTAACTATTGTAGTAATGGTCAGAGTTGGTAAACTGTGAGTTATTTGAAATATGACGCATCCCCTTCCTAGCCACATCATGTTCTTACTCACCCTCAACAGGTGGTAGACATCCAGATGGCTACTTGCATATTGCATCTGATAAAGCACTCGTTTCTAGCCATTTATGAGTACATTAGTTCTCAGCTTGAAGCACAGTGTTATTCTTCCAGGTATGTACTGCATTCAGCCGCCTGTCCTGCCTCATCAGATTTATGGAGCTCCTCACATGCCGGCTCTTGCCTGCCTTATTTGTGACTCCAGTATATTAGACGGTATAATGGTGTGATCCAAATGTGAGTAATTCCTTAATAACTCTTGGCAAACAATCTTCTGATCAAAACAAGCAATTTGTTAAAATTGACTCATTCAGATATGGAAGTGTCAAACAGTGACACGTTGATTCAAGCCCGTAGGTCCAGTTTGTTAGCAGTAACTTTTCTTTAGTGTAACGCTTAATTTCAAATTGTAAGATTTACCCTGTTGAATTGGCATGAATGTGCATTTTTAGAAAAAAGAGAAAGCTTGAAATGGTGTGTGCAGACATTGCGTTAATATAATATCTGGTGGAACTTCCGGGACAGAAGTGGCCGGCCGACCGCTGTCCTCTCTCACACTCATGGTTAACTTGCAGGTCCTGGCACACGTTGGGTGGTGGCAGTGCTCATGACTCATGTGGCACCCAGCGTCTAAAACCTTCGTCAAACGTCTGGCACATGGTGTGTGTGTGTGTGTGTGTGTGTGTGTGTGTGTGTGTGTGTGTGTGTGTGTGTGTGTTTGTATGTGTGTGTGTATGTGTGTGTGTGTGTGTGTATGTGTGTGTGTGTGTGTGTGTCATTGTGGCCAGTGACGCTGGTGTCTCTAAATTATCCGGTGGATGCTGATTGGCCGAGGAGATGACGAGGACCAGGTAAGGGCCAATGGCTGCAGCCTCAGCAGGAAACAACAGTGTGTGTGAATGATTGCAACTGACTTGTTAAGATTTTAATATCATGCACTTGCGTCATTACTGAGCGGAAATGTCTTCTTATTGCCAACTCATATAGTCGAATCAACAGTACAAAAGTTGTTTAAAAAGTGTTTATCAATGAAGAATTATGGCCCTTTCATGAAAGCGTCAGTGTGAGCTGTCAGGACACTGCTTCATATCACACAGCTCTGGACATTTAATCATCAGCTCAGTCTTCAGATAAACTTTTTGTTTGGATGCAATCAGCAGCAGCAAGCATTCAGAACCACAAGACATCAGTAATAGTTCGCTACAGGCCTGTCAAATGATTCAGCAGATGTCAGTATCTAGGCTGCTTTCTCCTCAAGAGAGTTAAGTAATGTTGCAAAAGTAAAAGTGAGCCAGTATAATCTGTCCTCTGTCAAATGGTAATTAAGAGACTTTCCACCGGGGCTCTTTGCCAAGTGGTGATGAGATCATTGTCCAGTGTCAAATAATTTTTATCAGTGAGACTGACATTGATTAGGACTAATGAAAACCTCAATTTGAGTGCAGTCAGCATTTCAAAAACTATTTTGAGTTCTGCTAATTCCCCATTTAAGCCTCCTTTCGGGACACCAAATGAAGATGGATGTTCTCCGAACTCTACAGGTCCAGATGCTGCATAACTATTTTAGGTAATATATTGTTATTATTATATATTATAACATTTTAGGTGCAAATTTGAGACAGTTCTGGAAGCGAGTGTGACATTATGTCATCACATGCTTTTACACAGGCAGTTAGACATTGGTGTGTTACACCTCTGGTGCACCTCAGTGACTCATATAAACACTACAGAGGTGTGGTCATGTGTGGTCAGCAGAGGCGGCCACCACTTAAATACACAGTATCATTAACATTGTTCAGTTACAGTCTATTTGATGTGTTTCTGTGCAGCTATGAGGCTAGTGATGGACATCCAAACTGGAAACCATAAGTGGAAACCATCATGGAGGAAACCTCTGCAGTTTGGGATAAACAACACAACACATTGCCCTCCTTGGTGACATAGATCATATTCTGCATTTAGATGCTCATCATCCTGTTGAAGAAAGTAAATAAAGACGTTTTGAAGAGTAAACTATCAGTATAATAATATTAGTGCATCAGTGACCAGACTCTCTCCACGTGCCTCTAGCAGGCAGACTGATGGCGGTGCTGGGGAGAGACTGGGAGAGAACTAGGATAGCAGACAGGCAGTGAGGGAGGGGGGGCTCAGGTGGTGTGACTTCTTACTGCGCATCTCAGCGACCTTGACAATGAAGCCACAGCCAGAAAGTCGGATACCTCCCTCTGATAGTGTCGCTCTCTTCCACTGTCTGTTTCTCTGTCTAACCCGCTACCTCTCTCTCTCCCTCTCTCTCTCTCTCTCTCTCTCTCTCTCTCTCTCTCTCTCTCTCCCTCTCCCTCTCCCTCCCTCCCTCCCCCTCCTCCTCCTCCTTTTGCTTGTAGCAGACATGTTCACTAGCTGCTGCAGCCAAACAGCACCAGCATCTCTGCAGCGTCTCTCCCTCTTCCTACCTTGCGTCTGTTCCTTTTTCCATCAGTCAAGCTAGTTTAAATAGTCGACTACATATTGAGCCGTCTAGACTGAAGCCAGTCAGCAAGTCCCGTTCCCACACCCCTCCCCAGCCCCTCCCCAATGTGTGAGTTGCTGTCTGCAGCGGAAAAATGGATGAAGAGCAGGTGACCTTGCCGAGCTAATTTAACCAAGCGTGAAGTGGCTTTATGACCACAATATATAAACAAACTGATCATGCTGCATTTAGGACTCCAGTTCTTCTTTAAGTCTCAAATAGGTGTTCTCTGAGGTTGTTACTGGCTAAATGATAATATTGTGGTAGAATAATTGCTGATGGAAAATGTTTATTGTGGTCAGCTCCTCTTCCAATTAAAAAAACTGTCATGAGTATTAAATATGCATTAGAGTTCCGCAGTAACTTGCAAGTCTTTTTACTTTACAATGTGTTAGCCCTTCAAATAAGAACAAAAATAAAAATCAAAGCCCAGTGTCAGAACAGTTTCTCATTCCTCTTTCTGAAGTTTGGTTTTATGAGTTATTTTTGACTTCCTGTGTTAGAAGCCGGTAACGTTTAAACTGATTTAGCGTTAATGGATGCTTGCCATTTTCAATCCATGATGTTTGAGCTTCATTTAAGTAAATCTTGATTTTGAAATCCTACAATAAAATCAGCTTAGTGGGATATAAAAAGGCTTTTTTCAGAGTTTCATCTTGTCCAATAAGACATCTTTAGCTATGTCGCTGAAACAAAGCCCATCTGGAGCAGAACCTTTTTGGATGAATGTAGCCCATCACCTGATCTCTGACTTCTGATTTTGCTCATCTACCCCCTCACCTTGGAAACATAGCTGGACCAAAATGTGTCCGTAGAATTCAAGTTGTGAGTGGGTAATGCTCTGCTTGCGTGTGTGTGTGTGTGTGTGTGTGTGTGTGTGTGTGTGTGTGTGTGTGTGTGTGTGTGTGTGTGTGTGTGTGTGTGTGTGTGTGTGTGTGTGTGTGTGTGTTTTTTGGAGGGGAGGGGTGGCTCAGCTTGAGCATTACCAGCTGTGGAAATTAATTAGAGCAATTTTGCTTGTTTTAATGTTTTTACCAGATTAGCTCTTGTTGTCTTGAGTTCTTGAGGCCACCATAGCTTGAGCATGTCTATCTCCAGATTCTTGCAACAGTGCACGCCCTGTGCAGCCATCCATGCAGCACCTCCATGACCCTTTGAGGGAACAAGTGTGATTGCTATCGTCTTTCCTTCTGCTGCTGAGAAATATTTGCTCAAAACAATAGATTGGTTCGATGTGACTTGAAATTAGCAACATTTACAAGATCAGAAGTCATAAAATAGTGAGAGGGTTAAAACATTGAGAACACATTTTTATAAATGAATCACATTGTTTGATTAAATTAAATTAAAAACTGTTGTTTCACTGACATTAATAGAATGTGGGGGAAGAGTGGAAATTCTACTTCCTCAGCTTCTGTTCATGTGCCTCCCTAAATCACATCTAAATCACAAACAATTCCAGCCTGAGAGCTGTGTGTTTGTCTTGGTACTAACATCAGAGTACAGTACAGAGATTTACGTGCTCAGACGTATTTGTAATTACAGTAGTTAATTCCCTCATTAATGATTGATGATATCATTATTGATTGCACGCTTGTGTCAGGGAAGCACACAGGCATATGCGCGGTTCCTCATTCATCCCCACATTTGGATCCAAGGTTTGGAAAACTAGTCAGGCAGCACAAATTGATTTCCCTCTAGAGAATGTGCTCTGGACATTTGAAGAAGTGAAGCTACTTAGAATTTCTTCATTTCTTTGATGTTTGTATCGTTCACATCTCGGTCTGTCCCGCCTGTCTACCTTCATCTCTGCTTTCTCTTCTTTTCCCACCCATACAGCCTTTTTCATCCTGTCATCCCTGGGCTGGTGGTCTGTCACTCTCTGAGGTTAAGGGGCACCGTGGGTGAGAGGGCAGTCGGCAGGTTGTGCGGGCATCGCTCTGGCTGTTTCCCACAGGCAGCGTCAAATGCAGCTGAACCCTGACCCCAGCGGGTCCTCGCTCCCAAAATCTGTGTGGACCTCAATTCAGCCGGCCAGACCCTATTCAGGACTGGACGTTCCATTAGAAGAGAAAAGAATCTCACCCATTTCAATTGTAGCCATTGCCCTCTCTTTGTCTGCCGGTCAAGCAGGGTCGGCGACTGGCCACCGCTGGCCAGGACAAAACTTCCGAAAAGCCTATTCAGCATGTGATTCCACCCCCAGGTTCCACTGCTGACTCACAGGGATCAAACGCTGGGAATTTCTAGGCATTCTCCTCCATGAAGGTTTGCGCTTTTTGAAATTCACCCTTTTGATAAAAATCAAACTAATGATTTCTCTCTCTCTCTCTCTCTCTCTCTCTCTCTCTCTCTCTCTCTCTCTCTCTCTCTCTCTCTCTCTCTCTCTCTCTCTCTCTCTCTCTCTCTCTCTCTCTCTGTCTGGGACGATGGAAAGCTCCGGCTGAAATTGCTGGTGCTGGTGCTGCTTTTGGTTGGAGCGGGCTGTATAATTGACTAAACACTCTTGATTTCCTGCCAGTGAATAAAAAAGAGTTACAGCAGCAGCTCTGTTATAGAACAGGCGCTAATGGTGCATAAAGGTAAACACATTTTCTAAAGTACATAACGATTCAATTGTCATGCTGGAGGAGCTTTTTTTTTTTTTTTTTTTATTCAATGATTAAAAATCTGCCAAAAATGGTGCAGAGTGTTACTGATTTTGTTTATTCGTTCTTGTTTTCAGTCTGTTATCTCCTGATACTGAACCTCTGCAGAGACCCACAATAGGGTAGAGTTTAGTAGAAGTTCTGGTGACATTGAGTGTGGTGGAAAGTGAGGGTGAGTATGTGGATGTAGACGCGAACTGAACTAAATGTTTTGCTGGATTACTTTTATTTTGAATCTTGCATGCTAAGGCCAAAGCCTTCTGCAGCTTTCAAGCTAGTCAACTGTCAAGAGTGTGAAAGGGGGCCCCCAGAGTGAAAGGGGTGAAGGATCTCTCTAGGTGGGGTCCTGGAGGAGGAGGGGTGACTTGTAACAGACCTCCTGGGCTTTGAGGACCCTCTGTGTGGGCTGCTACAAGGCAAGGCGGCCCCTGTCACAAGAAGTAGGGGGCTTTAGGGAAGGTGCTGGTGCATTGGGCCCCTGCAACAAGGAACATGGGCAGGGCACCGCTTTACCCATTCATGTCCCATTGACCAGATGTTTTTTGTCAGGGAGCTCTTGGCCTTTCAAAACTTGAGTTACTGTAAAACCGCAGACACTTTGCCCTCACAGGCCTTTTCAGCATCAGTCAGGTCAGACCCTGGCGAAGCAGCCGGGTCACGGCTGCTGAAGCTGACACTTATTTTGCATTCCACACCATGCCGATGGGATTTTTTCTTTCCCGTTCTCATGACTAAACCCATAATCTTGGGTTTAACAATCCAGGTAAGAAGAACCCATGTTTGTGCAAGTTGTCCAATCTGCTGCTTTAGAAATTTAGAATCCAATGCCTTGGTGCTACCGTTCAGCAAGACTCTGCTGTCCTGCTCAGATTTACGGTGCCTCTGAGAGTGGTTCTGATCTGGCAGCCGTCATTTGGTTTTGAAGAGAAATGTACTTCAAGTGAATCACTTTGAACCTGGAACCAAACTGAGCCCTGGGGAGATCCACGGACCCAGATGAATGGAACAGGGCAATAAATCTAAATGCTGTTCTTTTTTTTTTTTTTTGTGGCATTAGGACTTCATTCTTGTGTCCTGCTAAATCCCCTGGTCCATCAGTTCTACTGTGGCTCGCCTCCAGGATGACCTCAATGTTTTTACATGCTGGCTAGCATGGATGATTTCCACAGCAGATGAAAAGGCCAAATTGAAAGTCCATATCTCTCCATTTTTACTTCTTCCATCCATTTGCGCTCAGTTTGAGTTTAAGATAACTTTGTTGTGATATAACTTCTCAAAACTTGCATACTTAGTTGAAATATTGAGGTCTTACCAAATCTGCATGCTTCTTATTAATGTGAAGCAGAGCTGGTACAGATCTCCACTCAGACACCCCAGTTATTATCACTGACATGATGTTTTTCAAGTACATAGTTAGAGTTACACTTGTAGCTCAGTTTCACCTCTTATCTGTCTAAGGTAATTTGCTTCAAAGCAGACAAACAGGCCAACCATTACCCATGCCTCGGTGCAGGTATCAGTGTACTCCCGAGCAGTTCCCCGACTTAAAGAAACAACTGATACCTGTATAGCGAACAATGAGAGATAAAAGTACCTCAACCAGCACTCATGCTTTCACTTAAGACATGATGAGGTTGTTTTCCACCTTAGGTAAGACTGGTAGGCACTAATCCCTTCAGATGGAACACCTATGATCCATTAGCCAAGGCGTGACACCATTGCAATGAGCAGGCTCTGGGTTTTATTTGCTGACGGGTGGGTTGTTTGATTTCACCGCCCTCACAGTTGGGGGTGCCATGTTTGTTTTATCACAGCTTTCCCAAGTGTCTCTCTCTGGGACCTCCGGGATTTCTCATCTCTTTAAAGCTCTTTAGGTAAGCTAGCCAAGCAAACAAAGACATATCTATTATATGGTAAGTGGCTCTCAGGTTACCTTCCCATCACAATGCAGTTGGCAGTGTGAGCCACTCTCCGTGTGACTGGTATTTTCACAGGGGGAAACATGTCAAGGGAAGGTCTAATTGATTGTCTTGGATATTTGAGTATGGCACTTTCTCTAGTTCAGAGACCCCTGAATGCTTCCTTTTCTTCTCTGTATAGCTCACTATTGTCAGTATAGACAACAGTATAAACATGAGGCCATGTCTTTTACCAGAACAAGGTCATCGGAGGACGTATTTGCTCATGTTTGAAACAAATAATGTCTAAAAGCTATGATGTGCTGAATATATGGAAGGTTTTGCTTCGACAGCTTTCTGCATGAGCCACTTTTTTGCACGTGTCCTGAAGTATAATTTAAACAAAGGCAGTTTTTTTTTTTAATGGAATTCTGTTGAGGTTTACGCAAATAAAAACCTCAACAGGATTCCATAAAATGATTGAGTTTATTGAGTAAAGCTTTGTTTGCTCTGCAGAGACAGTTTGATGGTAGCCTGCAGGACAGCAGCATGTGAAGGATAATATATCACTGTATCCAAGTCTTTTTTTAATCAGAGGCCTGTGTTTTTTTTAAAGATGGCTGAAAGGCTAAATCTTCCCAAGTGAACATTTCCTGTTCCTCCTTCAACAATCCTATTCCTTAAACAGGAAGACTTTATTACTATTACTTGACATTATTGAATTTAGTTTCGTTATCTCTGTCAGACGTTTGTAACCCAAGGCAACGACATGAGCCAGATTTCAAGAAAAAAAGACCGGTTCCCTATGAGCTTGGTGTGAACACATAATTCGGATTAAGATTTTTGAAGCTTGCTTGCGGAAAGAAAAAAGAAAAAGCAAATTAGCATTGAAACTCTGAAGGTCCAATTGATTTAGTCTCTTCAAGCAAAGTCTGATGGGACGTTTCCAAAAGACAGAATTTGTGTCTGCGCACATCTTCAGAGCTGCAGCAAGCAAACAGATCTGAGAGGTTACAGGTTCACTGCTGGGAGCTCCTGTTTCCTCCCACAGTCCACAGGTTGATTAAAGCCTCTGGATTGCTCTTACTGTGTGTGTGTGTGTGTGTGTGTGTGTGTGTGTGTGTGTGTGTGTGTGTGTGTGTGTGTGTGTGTGTGTGTGTGTGTGTGTGTGTGTGTGTGTGTGTGTGTGCGTGTGTGCGTGTGTCCTGTCCAGGGTGTGTTCCTGCCTCTCACCTGCTGATGAATCCAACACCCACCTCTGTTAATGGAGGATTCACAGAACATGGATGGGTGGACCTTTCGGTCTGTGTGTAGCTAGCTTTTTTCCACTTTTTCTGCTTCCCCTGTGTGTTTACTTTGTGAGGAGAGCTCATCTCTGTTTGTAGTACCAAAGGTTTTTGGTTTTTTTCATTCAAGTGGATCCCTGACTCGTGTCATGCGTCATCCAACATGAAAAAAGCTTTGCCGCCGTTAAAACATGCTTGAAGAGGTGTCCTTCTTGTCCTAAATAAGAGATGGATTGTATTTCTGTATTCTGACCCCCTTTGACCTTTACAAGTCTCCATCTACCCATCCACACTCACATTTGGGCTCCACTTGCCGATCAGGAGAACTAACCGGTCGCAGGCAGCACTGTGAGCTTCAGCATCTTGCTGGAGAGTGGTCGCAGAGCGAGCATTCCACCACCTGAGTCCTCCCCGCTGACAGCCAAAGATAACAATTTAGGATTTCCACCAGATTTATTTAGCAGAAATATTTTTTCAGACCGTGAGGACCGTTTAGAGTCTCCAATCAACCTAATGTGCAGGTTGTTGGACTGTGGGAGGAAACCGGAGAACCTGAAGAAAACCCACGCACGCAGGGAGAGAACATGCAAACTCCACATGGAGTCAGCCACCAGTGTAGCCTAGAGATCTTTGCTAACATAACTGATGGTGTCAAATCCACGGCTGGGGTTTTACATCTATTTAGGAAATTGCGTAATGGGCAAATGTATCTATTGGCCAATGGTGACATGTTTCACTCATCAGCAATAATGACAGCAGGTTTTAAATTCAACATGCAGCCAAATGAAATCAGGACTGTGATTTTGACCATTCTCATCCTGCGCTGCTTGCCTGACTCAGCAGTGGTGAGCGCTCACGTCCCCGATGTCCACCAGCATGAATACAGTTGACACAGGTGATTACAGACTTTTTGACACCCTCATGCACATTTAAGCCGCTTTCTCCCGTGCACACGATGAGGCCCCCAGTCTGTATGACCTAGAAGAAGCTAGACTGGCTGACCCAGTGGTCAACCCAGGTGCCATCTGGCAACTTGTGTGGCTTACCCTTCCCACTGCCTCACGCAAGTCCTTAAGCAAGCATAAGTGTGCTTAGGAGGCTTAATCTCAGAGAAACTGGTCTGGGCCGCGCTGCTGACTGCCGGTGTGGATGCACCCAGCTGTTCATGGGTCACGGGGTTCCTTCTGTCACGTGAGACAGTCTTTCTCGCACCTCCATCGCTGGTGGCGTGATACCAGCGTCTGGATTGGTCACTGGCGGGGGGTACACTTTGTTTTTGAACGAATATCAGGGTTTTTTTGGTATCTAAGGCAGCCTGTGGTTTCCTGACCTGACGGCTGCAAAGTTGGACACGTATCTGACGCCAGATCAGGCCGTCAGTGGAGGACGTGTGTGACACTAGGACCATCCCCTGGGTGTGTTCTCTGGGTCTGTGAGCGAAGGAGGGGGAGTGAGGGAGGCTTGAGCCTGTCTGCACTTGCTCAGAGGTCACTGCTGGACGTTTGACTGTCTGCCAGGGCAGGGCAGAGTCTTCCAGGAGAGGGCCTTGGCCACATGCAGACCAGTGAGTCAGCCAGCCAGACAGGCAGCCAGCCGCATCGTCTGCAGTCTAGGTCTGGGGCTAGAGCCCGGGCTAGAGCAGCTCGAGTTACCCAGACAGATTTGTTAACACTGTTTGGGTCTGCTCAGCTTTCTCGCTGGGCCTCTGAGCCAAACGTGGCCGAGGTGACTTAATCTGTCATTAAACTCACATTACACCCGGACAAACTCCGCTCGGAGGCAGAGACAGCGCTCGCTCTCCCCCTCGCTGGCAAGGGCTGGCTGGACCAAATCAGACACAAAGAATCAGCCCCCCGAGCCCCCACCCCCCTCCTCCTTCCTCATCCTCTTTATGCCACACACCATGGCACAGCAGACAGCCCAGAGCGGTCGAGACAAAAGCAATCTCACTTCTACCTGAAAAGCCATTTGAGTGTGTGGCGTGAAGGTACTCTGTGGCATACGGAGGAGTGGATTCATCACCTTATATTACCAAGGCTGGGATAGATCAGATAACGGCAGCACGGAGGTTATTGACCTTTGGGCTGCTCACAATTACCGCATCATCAATCTGTTTTAATTCACCGACGCGTGGAGAGAGCCAGTTATCAGGATTTATTCAGATCACATTAAAACAGCCACTGCTTCGTCAGGAAATGTTCCACATTTCTTCCCTCCATCCAGACAAGATAGATGCTCGTTCAGCTAAGCTAATTAGCAGCATCCACCGCAGAATTCCCCCGCCAGCACTGTGGATTGATTAGACACTCTTGGTTTTTCCTGCAGGGATGGAATGAATATGCAGGAAAACCCCAGATTTCTGGGTATGATAGAATCTGCCCTCCCCTACCTGCCGGCACCGCTAACTCTTGCATCTGGATACGCACCAGTTACATTCTTTTTCGTTGACATTTTCTCTGCTTCGTTGGTCTTTGCGCTGAGCTGGAGGCCTGAGCCTCCAACAGCCTCCAGTGCCTTCAGAGGAGGTCGAAGCCATTGTTTTTTAGGAAACAGCTGGTTCTGTTTCTCCCCTCGAACTCGCCACGCCCCATCTGTCACAAGCTGCTAAAATGCGACATATGATCTTTATAATCAACACGCCTGAGGAGAGCGACGCCATGCCAGCAGCCCCAGAGCCGCAGATAAGAGCAGGGCTGTTTCATGCGCTTTTGTTCTGTTTTATTTATTTATTTATTAACTGAAGTTCTGCTCTGACTGCAAAAGGATGTTTGGACAGTTTCATGGCTGCAGCTTCACGTGTTAGTGAGTGATTATGTGAAGAAAACATATTGTGCATGGAAAACTAATTGAGGAAGGGGATGATACACAGAACTCTTTTTTTGTTTTTTGTGTGTGTTTTCACTACTAATGTTCTTGGCAAAGTGTTTCCTCTGGGAAATGCAGCGCTGAAGCTTTTCTCAGCCTGAAGTGGACATAAAATTTAAAAAATGACCCTGTGTTTTAGTTAACAGAACACTGAAATCATTTAACAAAAATGTATGCTCATTTTATTTATCTGTGAGCGGGTATCGACACAGATGTTAGTGTTACTGAAACTGTTTATGTCACTTCACTGGTTGGCTGCCAGTATACAGTCCTAATGCCAAGTTTCCACTGGGCGCACTGGCGGCATGTGACAGCTCCAGCGTGGCAAGTGGAGTTCGGGCCTGGCCAGCGTGGAGCGCGTCTCAGGAGCGTCCCAGCAGCAGGTCGGCAGGTCCTGACTGCCAGGCCGACTCAAATAAAAGCCCTCCGCTTTTCAAAAGGGTAAACAAGACTCCATTTTGGAGGTGCGGGAACTGGAAAAAGACTCGCCCAACATCCTCCAGCAAACGAATGATGGCACTGAAAGCGGAGCCAAATGCATGAAACACATCCAGTGGAAATTTGGGCTAAGGCCCTCACAATAAGCCCCGCCTCTCGGGAGCTTTTCATTTTTGGGACTGAATTCGTCGAATTTCTTAAGGCAGGATTTACCTAATCCACTCTCACCGCATTCTGTTTCCGCTGGCAGGTCAAGAAGTATTTCGAGTTGGAGCCGCTGGCGAGGGGGAAGCGCTGGATCCTGGAGGGCAGCACCATCGACAACATGGAGGCAGCAAAGGAGAGCTTCTCCCAGTTCATCAGCCTGCTGGAGGACAAGGACACAGAACCGGCCAGGATATGATGTTCATGCTGCTACCGCTAAGAGACATTAGTGGCAGACGACAAAGAAACACCACCCCCTGCTGGTGGCTGTGCACGCACCGCGTACCCACACACAGAAGCACTGCAGATTTTGGCCTCTTTGACAGTAGTATTGTGTATTCTGCTCCCTTTACGCCACACCTGTTTTTTAAATTAAGAGTTTGCACAATCAGCCACCGCAACCTGATGGCGGAGCGCCTCCATTAAAACCACCCAGTGTACCATAGTTTGCTGTGAAAAGCCATTTCACCTTAGGAGGAATTGAAACGTTGTTTACTATTTTCTGTGCCATTGTGATTACATCAGTGGTTTCAGGACATTGGCATTCCTGCAGTCATCAAAAAAGCCAAACACACACTCTCACTCTACTCACACACACACACACACACACACACACAAGTACACGCACCAGGAGCCCAGGTCGTCTGTAGATGTGTCACATATCCAGTAATTACTTTCCAGAATGTTTGGCTGATAAATGCTGATGGTTCCTCCTCTGAGGGACACTAACCAGGCGTCAGATGTGCTTCTCCTGGGCTCCTGTAAGAGCAGATATCTAAACATGGAGGCTGGTGTTGTCTGTGCTCGTTACATATCCTTGTGTCTGAATATCTAATCACACTAGCGTAGTCTGAGTATCTGTATGGAGTAAGATCTAAATTCAAATGAGCGTGTTACGGTGTTACTAGTACTGCTAATCATCAGACTACATGAGTTTCTGGAGAAGCCAGTCGGTTAGGGAGCGTGGGAATAGGACCGAATGCTTTTTTAACCAGTGAGGATCTATTTTATAGCTCGCTCTGTTATTTCTTTAGATCTGCTTTCAGATTATTTAATCATAATGAATTTATTTCAAACTAAAGTTTAAAAAGACAAAAAAAGTGTTGATGATTGACCAGGGTGGATGTATCCACCAGGTAGAGCATTGCTCTGGATTTATAGTTTAATTTCAGTGTTGAGCAAAAAAAAAATCTTTTTGCTTTTTTCTCTTCCTTTTTTAAAATGGACCTAATCCCCCTGGCTGCTGACTCCAGCCTCCCATCAGGGTGGAACACAAACTCAATCAATCAGGCGCAGCAGCAGCTGCATGTGACACGTCCCTGTCCAACACCCTAATGCCTTCCAACTGTCTGCGGAGACCCCTCCCTGTCTGCTGTCCAACGTGGACCCCCACCCAGCCTCATCTCAGCCAGCGCTGCCCCTCTGCTCCCTCTCCGCTCCCCCGTCTCCATTACCGCTGGGTTTTTATCCCACATGTCATGTTTCATCAGCGGCCGCCCTCGCGTGGCCTCCGTGTTTCTAAATCGGGTGGAATCGAGCGCCACAGGTGTGCGCTGCTCCCGGAGACGGGCGGCAGTGGCGCTGACACTCGCTGCCTCTCTACTCGCGTGCTGTTGGGATGCTCCCTCCTTCCTCCAGCGCGTTGGCCGGTTCTGGCTGGGATCCGCCTCCTGTACCTGTGGACTCTTCCAGGCAGTATTTCCTCCACCCTGGATGCCAGCGCAGTCGCTGGAAAGCGATCTGACCGTCAGCCCAGGACTCTCAGCCTGCGCATCATCCACTCTGACTCTCTTTTATGGATTCACTGAAGCCTGTATTTTTATTCCTTTTTTTTCTGTCTTCGATCTTGTTTTGTCTCAAATTTTAATTGAATAAAAAAAGGAATCGCCTTGGTCTGGTTGCTGGTTTGTTGTTTATCATCTCTGCTGGTATTCGGTTCATCCTGCTGAGGTGAAAACACTCTGCTCACTCTGGGATTTAAGCTGATGGAAGTGAGAGCGGCCAGAGCTCAGAGGAGGTGGCCAGAGTGGAGCAGCTGCTAGCTCCTGCTAAAAACACACCCGCGCTACCTCTGCCTCCCCTCTTCTTTGCTCCCACCCTGCTTCCATCTCTTTCAAATTAACCGTGTGGCTTTGATACAGTGTGTGTCGTGCAGGTTGCCCTGGCGACTCTTTGATCCTGTTTTCCAGTCTCTGCCTGTGGGGTGGACATGCTTCTCTTCAGTCTGCTGCACACCGGCCCTGGACGCTGCTGCAGCGCTGAGACAAACCACGGCCCTCCGCGCCCCCTCACACACACACACACACACACACACACACACACACACACACACACACACACACACATCACTGTCGCTCTCCGTTTTGCTGCTTCCCCTCCATCTTTCTTTTTCTAAACGACTTTCTGATCTCGGTTGCAGGTTCTATTCCCCTGTAAAAGCTGCGTCTCTTCCTGCTTCTGTGTGGAACATCCAGCGTTCTGACTGCAGTCACACAGCTGCTCGGCAGGTACGCTCACACACCCTGTGTATGCCTCACTGACGCTGGAGTCTGTCCCAGCAGCTGGGAAAAACTGCCTTTTCATGACTAAAATGCTCAGACTGGGTGACTGAACAGCTAAAATGTGGAACTACAAAAATGTCGGAGGAGGACAGACTCAGCAGCGGTGGTTCCACCGTCCGAGTTGACAGTTACAGTTTTTTGAATAAACTAGTAGCGGCTCTGCAACATGGCAGATACGGCCAGGATGTGATCAGACACAACAGGAAGCCCGCCAGCTTTGTGAAATGCAAACGCGGACCCCCGACAGGGGACCGGGCGTTTGTTTACAAGACAAACAAAAGCAGGCATGTTTTCTTAAACTCTGCGGAGAATGCCCCTCTTTTCTCATCCAGTGTGTGTGGCAGCGTTGCTGCTGATAAGAGCCAGCCAGGAGGGGGAACAGATGTTGGCCCCACAGCCAGCTTGGCCCCGTACTCCTGCTCTGCCTCCCACGGACGATGCACCACGCACGACACCCCGCATTCCCCAGCCCCAATACACACACTTTCTCACACACACGGAGCACAGGGACAGTTGTCGCCCGCACAACCTCTGGGTTCATCTGAGCCTCTCCTCTCAGTTTCAGCACTTTGGGGCGCGCTCACACGCACACCCCTTTAAAAAACAAACACAAGCGCAGGAAACGCACCGATGTGATGTAAGCTGGGCAGGAATTGTTCCCTGGACCGAGTAATCACTCCCAGATATGTTTGGCGGACGCTTCACCACCTTAGAACTCTGCAGCACTTTTGATATTTTTCCACCATCACCGTTGCTGGAAGGGGGAGGAGGAGGAGGAGGAGAGGAGGTGGTTAATGGGCATGTGAGTAAAGCTGTTGTGATGTTTCAGGTGTGCAGATGTGGAATCCTGCAGCCTCGTAAACGTCAGTAAGATCCAGTTGCACCAGTTCAGGCTCACCAGTCACATTAATCTTTACTGGCTTTTTAATCTGATCCAAAACTGTCGTCAGTTATTCAGCTGCAGAGTGAATGAAATTAGTCAGCAGAGAATCTGATGGCAGCGTGAGTGGAGCTGGGGGGCCGTGCTGGGGGCCGTGCTGGGGGGACCGTGCTGGGGGCCGTGGGTCCCTGCTCTCCAGTCAGTCCTAATGTGGCAGCTCACACCATCTCGCTTCCATTGAAGCTGACCTCTGTTTTCTCCTGGTTTGGGCTCCCTCAAACCCTCATGAATGTGTTTATGTCTGGAACGGCGCTGCCCCCCCCCCCC
>BJFM01001010.1:172321-186781 GCA_016586285.1 Arothron firmamentum
TGGGGGGGGGACAACACATGCTGTCATTAATGTCCCGCCGTTCCGATGGGCCATTACGCTCATATCAGACGGGCCCTCTGATGTGCCGCGCGACAGAACAAGATAAATAGAGAGCGCGAGGCTGTTCGAGGCCGGCGGCGCAGCGCCTTAATTAACGAGGGTTATACCAATTAGACGCTCCTGGTTGGTGCGTGAATGTGGGTGCAGTCACGCAGCTCCGGCCTGGGCGCAGAGTAACACCACTGTTTACTGCACACAAAGGCCGTAAACAAGCACTGGCAACAAGCGCGAGCGTGAGCAGCCCAGCATTCAAACAGGAATTTACGGCTTTTTCAAAAGATCTCCACATGCTTTCGCAGATTAGTAGATTATTCAGACCAGCTCGGTAACTTTTAAGAGCGCGTGCGTCATCAGAGGTATTTAACGCCGGCCGGAATTTCGCTGGAACAACAGCCCGCGTGCTTAATACGACTGGATCCGCAGCTCCAGACGCTCTGAATCCTCCTCCGACTGGTAACGGCTTCCTCATTCCCAGTTTGAGTTACTTATACAAAGTCACGGTTGCAGAATCGGGACGTGGATTCCAGGACTGCAGCGTGACAGCCAGGATTTGCTGCTTCTTGGTCGGACGGGACAGCGAAAGGTGCGCCCTTGATAAAACTGTGACAATTTTACGACTTTTGATAGATGAAAGGACTCTGGAGGATATCAGATATCGGTGGGATTGCGCTTTGGTAAGACTCCAGCTATTCCGCCGCTTTGCTGCATCCAGGCGAACGTAGTAAAAAAATCAAAATCACATGTTTGGGGTTTCATAAAAAAGGAATAATAATTCAGGTTAATGCTCATAAAGGACACGGTAACCTCACTTCACAGATGTTTCTAAAGCTGTTCCAAGTTCCAGTTCTGCTGTTTTCCAAACACTAAAAGAATCCAGGTAACAGGATGGAAACAAACACTGGGGCAGGAAGAGAGAGCGGTTGCTGGGTTCAGCTGCTCTCAGACCCTCTGCATCTCCCACCTTAAACACAATCTAATTGTAATAATATGTCCTCCTTTGTTTTGCTGCAGCACAGCTTGAACAAACACGTCATTAATCCGCAGAGTGGCGTTAGAAAGTCCGTAATGAGGTGAGTGTTTGAAGCAGAAAGCGATAATGTCCCAAATGTTTGGTTCTGGTGTGTATAATTATGTATTTATTGACAGCAATGGTACAGATCTGCTGCGGTACAAACTGAGGTCAGGCCCGCAAACAGATGGAGCTTCAGTTTACTTCGCAGACCTCCTGGTCCTCTTGTCCCAGGAAAAGTTGGCTCCGTAGGATTTGACCCGGGGCTTGGGGCTCCTCTTCTCTGTGATGTCGTAGCTCCAGCCTGGAAGGACAAACACCAGAGTAAGTGATGGGAGGACCAGAGCGCCACGTTTGTTCGCTTTGGAACGCTTCCAAGCCCAACGAGGTGTTGTGGAGACGTGGACGGGCCCCGTGCACTAATCACTTTCGCGGTGCGATAAACAGAGCGAGCCCGGTTTCCTTTGCTGTGTTTTAAGCAACTTTCCCAGATGGCGCCTGCCACGGAAGACGGCGGCCACCGTGTTTCCCTGGTGCCCGGCGTGGAATCCTCAGAGATCCACGGCAGGTACAGCACGTCACTGCACTGGAGACAACATTACAGGTTCGAATCTTCAACAGTTTGAAATGAACGGGGCCTGTCGCACAAGAAACCCAAAGAGTCTGCCAACGGCGCTCAAAAGCAGTCAAAGCTGAAGTGATGCGACTGAGCAGGCGTGTGGCTGAGGATCGCTCCCACGGCCCGCCTTCTGGAGGCCACGCAGCTCCTTCCACACACAATCTGGTGTGCCAGGACTGTCGTGTGATTGGTCAGAAGTCTGAAAAGCGTGACCATTCCTGCCTTCCAGCCGGCACAACGATTGGAGCGTTTTGAGGAAGAGCTGACCGACGCCGGCGCGCAGCATAAAGACGCGCACGCGGGCCAAACTCTGCGGCGCCGGCGTTGCAACGGTGGAGGCAGCTTTGCAAATATTCAGTCCGTTCATTTCGGTGAAGAGCAGAAGGCGGGGCTCAGAGGGGGAGCGTGGAGCCGCCATCGGCAGCGACGCTGCTGCTAAAGTTCACCTTGGAGCGAACATTTGCGCTCTCTTCCAGTCTGGGGCGGCTGCACCTGCCGGCCGTCTTGCTCAACGACGGTTTTCCCCGCAGCAAACGGCCCAGCAGACAAGCTGCTGGACCGCAGCGTTAGAAGGAACGCCGCGCCGCTCCCAGGCTCAGTCCCAAAGCTTTGATTAATGAGGGAAATCTGATTTCACCACAGCGCCTGCACGTGTCTAAGTCACTCTGGGAGGTTCTCCTTACCGTTTTTCTCAGCGAAGGCGACGGCGTCTTCCTTGGAGGAGAACGAGAGCACCATGTTCGATAGGGGGTCGGCGCTGAAAGGTGGGAAAAGATCACATCTCTGAATGAAGGGATCAGTAGCGCAGATGTGTGTGTGCGTGCTGGCGCGGGTCTTACGTTGAGGCCCAGCCCATCAGCGGGTTCTCCCAGCGCTCTCGCGTGTCAAAGTCCATCCTCCATTTCTTGGTGCTGTGGACGCCGGACTGCATGGAGGACTTGGCGGGCACAAAGATGTGGACTTTGCGTGTCTTGATGTGCTCCTCCGGCACCCCCGTCAGAGTGGTGATGTCCTGCCAGGAAGAAGCAGACGAGAAGAAGGTGACCGCAGTCCTCCAGCTCCCGCTGGCGGGTCGGTGGTGGAAAAACAAGCTTCTTTAAACAGCGAATGATGGAATCATTCAAAAATACACACCCTGAAAAAAATGATGTGAGAAGATTCAAATAATGAGAACGCAAACACGGTCAGATCTCTTTTTTGCCTGATGGTGTGAGAACACAACATTTTGACATGTTTTTGGTTGCAGACCAACCAGCTGACATTCGCTCTTCCAACTGAACGGCTGACTGATGTCTTTGTCTGTCTCTGTGAGGAATACAGGGGGTCACACACGTGTGTGTATGTGTGTGTTCTTGCTCTCTCTCCACACTGACTTCCAAAATCTGCATTCTTCTAGCAAAGTAAGGACAACTTGGGGGAACAAGGCCTATTAAAGTCCTCACAGAGATAGTACAAGGATGTATGTGTCTGTGTGCGTGCGTGCTTGTGTGTGTGCATGTGGAGAAAATTAGCCTGCAGGTGTTAAAGCCTGACAACGTGCTGTTCGTGGCCAGAAAAGCAAGTTGGGAAAATCTTTAACAGCTATATGGAGCACTTCATCAAGGGGGGGGGGGTTTTCTGTTCTGTGCTCACATCAGCCTGTGGAGGTTTACAATCCTGGCTCCACAATCAAGGGCCAGAAAGCTCAAATACATGTCTGATATCTCAATAAAAAGCCAGAAATATTCAAGAGGCAGATTTTACAGGTGCTGTAAAACAACCTCACAAGGGTAGAATTGCTACAGCGACATCTAACCGGGCTCAGAAGGCCATCAGGGGGGCAAATCAGAGCCAAAGCAGCAGCCATCTTTGTGCCCTTATCCATACTCGTTTGCATCAAGATGGATGAAATTAATGCCTAAAACTGGAGGTGATTTATTCCAGACTATCAGAAAGTAGGCCAGCGCAGCAAGAGCAGGAGGCGGGGGGGCTTTGAGTGTACTAAATGCATATTCCTGAACAACTGGTGCCCCTTCAAGCTCCTATCAAGGATCTGGTCCAATTCTTGAGGGAATTAGCAAACAAGCAATGGGAAGTCGGCGACAAAACACAGACGAACCTCCCAGCGCCCAGGCACCAGCCACCCAAGACTGAAGGCTTTCCAGGGCGCTCTCTTTTCAATGCAAGAATTTTACACGTTTCAATGGCCATTACAACTTCAAAGAATCAAATTTTCATCATTGTCTGTCATCCACACATTGATTTGTGGAAAGGGGGTCAGTTTGCATGAACCCCACACAAAAGACGGCCTTTTCTTCCAGCCGTGGAGGTTCCAGCGGAATTTAAGCCCAGCAGATTGCGGGCGCGACTGTTGAAGCTGCTGCTTCCAGTGGAACGTCTCTCGCCGCGCTCGGAGGCCAGTCTGAATTTAATCATAAACAAGATCTGCACATTGAAAAGATTGTTAAAATGAAAGGGAACAGACGAACAAAGGGGAGGGGGGGACCTCTTCACAAGTGCTTGGTAATTATTTCCGGCTGCCCTATCTACTTAACCCTAACAATTCCTTCTTGTCACAGAGAGGAAGAAAACATGTTCTCCTTACCCAAACAGGGTAATGGATGATTCATGACACAATAACACATAAAAAAAACAGTGTGAGAGCAGCTCAACTAGGTGCACTTTTTTTTTGTTGTTTTTTTTTTTACATTTTTTGAATAAAATGTTATTTTCTTTAATGCAATTTAAAAAAAAAAAAAAAACCACCACAACATGACTGCAGCTGAGGAGCAGGGACGGCGAGGCAGACAAACGGCACTTTAACAGCCGAGCTAAATCAAATCTGCAGTCCAAACCGGTTGCTCTGGAGCTCTCAGGGGGATACATCTAAAAACCCATCTTTGAGACGTATTAGGAACGATACCCTCGGGATTAGCAGGGCAGACTGTGGTAGCTCGGCCGTGTTGCGTAAACCACTGCTGACACATGAGGCCCATCAGCAGTAAACCTGCAGTAATTTGTCCAGATGTAGCCGACTTTAAATCACGTCTGGGGCGCCGACACACACAAAAGGTCCTCGGTGAGCGAGGGAGGATGTGTCAAAACAAAAATGTCTGCCAAATCACTGAAAGGCCGCTGCTCATTATCTAGGTCTAGACTTATATGATACACTTGCGTCACACTGAAAGCTAGGAGGGCAATCGGCATAACGGGCTCACCCACAATACCCAGATTCACAATGAGGTTGTGGTTGGAATGTAGTGTGTTCCCAGGAAGACTAGAGAGGGCCGTTACAAAAGGAAAACCCACACCACGGGCACTTTTTCTTCTGCCATGTACAGGAAGCAAAATGAGAACGATCAAGTTTGACACTATTCACAGGGCCTTAACGGGGCCCGACAATACCTGGCTAGGCAGGCAGAATGCTGGGCTTAACAGAGGGGGGGGGGGGCCGGCGAAGTCTCCGTCACGTGAAAGCGTGTCGCTATTTCTGACACCTCCAGGCTACGTGCCAAGTAAAGAGCGTAGGGGCTTGTCGCTGTGGGGCCGCTGGGCCCAGCAGAATGCTGAATGCCGGTAGCCCTAATGCCCCGACACAAACCGGCACTGGGAGATTTCTGCACGCGGCAGCAAAAAGAGAGGGGGACAAAGCCTGAAGGATGAAATATTAAATGCCTCTAGTGTCGGGCCGTTTGGACGGCCGATGTCAGACCTGCTCAGCTACAGTCATTTTAACCGTGTGGACACCACTAAGACGTTGTCAATATCGATCAGGTGGATGTAGTTGTTCCATACATGTAAAAACGCTGGCCTGAAGGGGGATTGGTGCCGGAGCAGAGCTGTGACTTCCTGAACTATTAATGTCACAGTGAGCTGGAGTTGTTATTTCTGTGCACAGACCTGCGAAGCTGCATGGATCCCATCATTGCCTGTCCAAATACTGTAGTTTGTGTCTGGCTGCGGTGCAGGAGGCTGATGTCCCCACTCTCAGGCCTACATGCAAAGCTGTGTTTGGCTCTTTTCAACCCGGGAGGGGAAAAGACCTGTTATACACCACTGAAAACTAAGGCTGGGCGTGTTTTTCCACAGCCTCCATGGACTCTACTGCAGCCTCTGACACCACACAAGGTTTAGATGAGCAGCCGGTGAGAGTTAACATTTCCTGCAACAAAGAAGGGCAAAAGTAGCCATAAATACAAACCAGGCAAACAATGTTTACAGGTGCCAAGGCTTAGATCGGAAAGATAAAGCAGCAAAAAAATAGTTTTTTAGCCTTTTTTCAACCAGTCTTCATAATTTAGAGTATCCTGTAGGTCCTGTATCCTATCCTGTAGCAACATTTAGGTAAAGTCTTGGAAACAGATGGAGCTTTCTCTGTCCAAAACCCCAACAGTCAAAGACATTTAAGACAGAGTAGTTATTAAAATGTAGATAAAACACTATTATTAAGGCTCATTCAGATTTAACTTTCTGTTTGTAGTGTATCCAAAACAAGACAAACAAACAACAGATGACAGCTGACACGACAAGCTCAGGCAAAACCTTCCCAGCGTCACGGCCGTGCGGTTGGGGGTAACACATAAAGTCATAACGCAAATACAGTGCAGAGATCACGCCCTCAGGCAGGAACCAAAGCCTAGCAGCTGAGGAGGGTCACGGGGTCAGCTGGCTGAATCATGTTGAGTCAGCATGCGGTGAAAGCCCAAACACATCACCCTTAACCTCCCACCATCCACGCCCAGACCGGGAACCTCACTCATCAGCCTCCGCCGGGTCGCACTTTCAAACGGCTTTCAAGTGGAGAAAGCACGCCAATTACTGATTGAACATGCCGGGGGGGTCGTCTCCAGTAGATGCAAATATTAGGTTGCTTGCTGGCCGGAGGGAGCGGCTCGACGCTGGAGAACAAGAAGCATCTGGCATGAGGGTCATCTCCAATCTCACGTTACACATACCGGCGAGGATGCGTAAGAGGACGAGAGGTCATTACTGGGAATGCTGGTTGTAGACGGACGTCTTGTTTGTGTGCCACCAAAAATATTGCGCTTCTTTCTGGCAATAGAATTCATCATTTTAGAAGCAACTGGTTATTTGTAATTCAGATTTAATTCTACTATTTTACTATAGCAAAACATAAGCAATCGATGTAACAATTAGCAAGGAAAGCACTAAAAACCACATTCATGAAACCAAAAACAGCTCATAAAACATGAAAATGCTTGCATGAATAAATGAAAGTGTGGGCCAACAGTTTTTATATACAACACTTAACAGTCAGATGCTTCCTAAAACTCCCAGCGCTGACAGAGCCGAGGAGTCCTCTTAAGAAGCTTAGTCTCTATGGAAGAGAGTGTTAATGAACGAAATAGCGTTTAGTGGATGATACATAATAAAGCCTCTTGTCTGGCACTCTTCACAGACAAACATCCTCTGACCCACTACTCCAAACTTGGGCCGGGAGATTTTCTTTTTTCTTTTTTCTTTTTTTTTTTTTGCAGAAGTGCATCGTATGAGAGGGCAACCAGACAAAACAGACACTTAAGTTGTCTATGCGGGAGGGTGGGAGGAGGGGTCGGAGAGGAAGGGGCGGGGCGGTGAACGTGGCCTGCTGCACTGTAGGTCACTCTGGGTCTGGGGCCAGACAGGCTTAGACAACATACACCCCTCTACTGTAGACTTCAACAGCCTGGGCTAAATATACCCTCACAGTTACGACGGCTGCAGCTTCGCTGCGCACCTTCCTTCTGAAATAATCATTTGGATCTTGTGTTTGTCCGAGATGAGTAAATGATGATCTAGTCTGCGTTACGGGTGCCGAGGCCAGATGGTATTAGCTGCAACGGAAGACGGAACAGTGTGGTGAACCGCAGCTTTTCAATACCGCCACAGAAAAAGAACATGTCACAGTAAACAACCGAGCTATTCAATGATGCCAATTAGACAAAACCACAACATTGCAAAAGAGCTGCTAGTTTCAATATTTTCTTGTTAGCTAGTTAGTGTTAGCTTGTTATCACATGGAAACGTTACATCTCTAGTATGGGACCACTGCCCTTAGCATTCCATAAAGCTGGATTGCACAAGCCCATTATTTATGACAACTCTGGACATGTTGGTGATAAAAACACAAATCCAAACTGCACCTTTGCAGTGATCTTCATATCAAAGAATGTACCGATATCTCTGAATGACAAAAGAGAAGGACGTGAATGGAGTCGACCTTTGTTTACCACATGCTGTCCAGATGTCTCCTCCCTTGTTTGCTCCACAATTGCAGAAATAAAAAGATTCTGGAACGATAATCTCAACATTAACCCTTAATCAATTAATAGCCTCTTCCTCCTTTCCTCCCTTTCAATTCCACACGCGCCCCAATAACACTCCTCCTCCGTCTCGTAAAACTTCAGTGCCTTTCGAGAACTCTATAACGAGGCTTCACAAGCGCTTAAAGATTATAGTGTTGTCTTTATATGGGGGGAGAGGGAGCACTTGACAATCGCAGCACAGGCTGCCTCTGAATTGCAGCCATAAGTTGGAGATGTTGCATTAAAACGCACCGACGCGGCTGCGCAGGTTTTTAACTGCAGTTGTTTCTGCAAAGGGCCAGACAGTAAAGCAACAGCCTGCCTGGGAGGTTGCAGACATTCCGTGTAAAGCTGTGTACCCGTGGCCACCCAGTTGGACCCTGGGAGCTGCCCAGCATGCTTAATCAAACAGTAATTACTAACAAAAGCAGGTCGGCACGGGCGCTCTGGAGAGCCCTGGAGCTCCATCACGAAGGTTCAGACCTATCCTTCTCATTCTGAAAAGCTCCAACCACAAGCAGAATTTCTGTGTTAAACAGCTTACAACTGATTATTTCTTAACTTTCTAAACTTTTTGTACATTTGGTGACATTTATCCAATGTCTGCTTTTTGTCTCTGTCGTGTTGCTCGCTGCTTGCCAGTGCTCGCTAGCGCAACGTGGGATTTTAGTTGCTTTTTCACTGAAAACAGCTGCTTAACACAGCTTAACACTTGAGAACTGAGAGTAAACCGAAACAGCTGCGAGCGGGAAACCGAGATGATGACCCGAAAATGTAAAACTCTCGCTGGCCTGATACTCTCCTCTTCCAATTAATTATCAGTTCAGCTGGCATTATGTTGTTCAAGTCAAAGCGAGCGACGTAAATCCTCGAAAAGGAGACAGATCGACCGTGGAGACATGAGTGAGGTACGCACTTGGTGGACTGACAAGAACAATAACGGGATAATAAGTATCACAAGAGCTTTGAGACAGAGTTTTTGGAGCGCGTTCAGAATATCACTTGACCCGGCCAAAATGCAACCTCATCTAAACGAGGTAATTCACTACAGAACAAGCTGCTCATCACTTTCTCCTCGGGACAGCGTGCAAACTCGACATAACCTCCCGGCAGATCAAGACCTTTGTTTGATTGGTCGAACCAGAATGCAATTCACACTTATTGACAGGCCGGTGAATGACTAGCGTGCTGACATACGCTGAATGCCCAACAGGGAGACTGCTCCCGTTGCCCTCTTCCATGTGAGATTGAGACCACTGTCCTGTAAACAGCTGAGGGCCTCTCTTTTTGCTCTGTCTGGGTGAGCATTAGTGTATATCTCGCTGTCGCCACAAAGGAACCTCTGTGGCTGACACAGCACTGAAGTGGCCACTGTCTTTTTCTCAAAGTGTCTCCCAAACTTTTTTTCCTTTCATGCATGCTTCTTTTCTTTCACCCCTCCCCATTTTTAGAGGCCCTTTTCTCCTCTCCTCTGCTGTTCCTCTCAGTGGCCCCTACTGAGAGGACAGAGACAGACACTCCGCCCCACCAAAGGTTTGTCTGCCAGTATGGTCAGCTTTGGTCTTAAACAAAAGCCCACAGACGCTGCCCACACACAGCAATCCCCCCAAAACATGTCCTCAAGAGAGTCTCAAACTCTCCCCGTTTGTCCCCTTTGTCCGTTATCTCATATCTCCTCACTCTTGTACTGACAGCGTTCGTTTGACACCTCTTTGTTATGCACAGTAGGTGTAGTGTGAAAGTTGGCTGCTTCAAAAGCAGGATTACTGCTGTCGAGTGATCCCACTCAGATGAGAATCACAGGTTTGACCTTGTATCGGATCTTTTTACGTTCTGTGACGCATCGTGACTATATGAACAATCGCCACGGTTGAAAATGTTTTTTGTCTCATGAGATGAAGTCCACAAGTAATTCTGATAACTTGGAATGCAAGGATTAATGAGACATAATAATAAAGGCATAGATACTTAGAAAGCATAAGGAGAATTAACATTTGATTGCACAAAACTGTGCAATCATCACCAGGTATGTAACTATTTCTGATTTATTTTCCAGGGTTCCATAAAAATGTAGAATTACAGACATATTATACTGAAGAGCAATTACATTTTCTTTAGATAGTCTTTCCTGTCCTCTAATTACTGCAGGTTAATACGGCAGGTGATGGTTCTCAGGCTGAATTTGAGAAGCAACAGAATCAACAGCAAGTCCAAAGGGACATGGTATCAACCCAGTGAAACGCAACAACCTGCTACATTCCTAGAAAAGAATGCACTCCCTAATCATGCAGCACCAAAAATCTCCAAGACAACTAAAAACAGGGCAAAATCTACTTTATGTTCCCTGTTTCTGTGTCCCCTTCCACAATGGAGTTGTAACACACCTGTGCTCAGAGACGAGAGGGTCCTAGTTTAACCCCCGGACGACACTGATAAATGTGATGGAGGGGCAGCCTGATAGCTGGAAGCACAGCAGCACTGACCACGGTGCTGATGGGGCCGCTGGGACTAAACCTCGCCAAATTTTTCTGCTCACCTTTAAAGGATCTTAATATTTCCATCGTTTTATTTTTACCACAAGTATCAAAACAATAACTAAAGTTTATGCTTTCTTCAATCTGAAAATTACCTTTTACAAGTGGTGAAAACAGGGAAAACAAGGTGTGAATTCCAAGTGATCTTTTGTTGCTGTTAAAACTGCAGCAAACTAACATTAATAACCTCAGTCTTTCTGATGTTACAGCGTTTAACAAATGATGTTGCTTTTTGAATTTCAATTACGACTCACTTGAGTCTGAGTAAGCATTAATTATTCAACATAGCTTGTTATAAAATGTCTGGAGGTTAGCAGAGAGGGGATTGATGGGAGCTGTGAGCACACACAGAGCTACCAATGATGACATTTGCCATTACCATCATATTGTTACAAAAGCCTTCTGTCTAATGCAAGCTCGTTTTGGCAGAGGATTAACAGGGGTTTGGAATATTCTTTTTCCAGGAAAGTAATTGGAAGATCAGACAGACACCCATCTGTGGGTCACGTTGAACAGGAAGGGATCCTTACCAATTTCTCATCAACAGTAATAAGTTGCGTGTCTTGTCCTGATTTCTCTGCCAGCCTTGATGTTGATGTGCTTGTAGACCTGAAAACCATTAGGAGGACAATAAATGCACAGCAAAAACTGTCAGACAAGAAATGGATATCTCGATCAAACAAACAAATTTAACTATCCACTGCTGACCATCTTGGAGGAATCAGCAAGGCAAGTATACAGTGAAAAGAAAGAGACAAGGAGGGAAATCCCCCCCGCCACCTATTAGTTCTGTCTGGTGGATCCCTGGCAGACTCTCGCTCTCACCCTAATGACAGGACGTGCTTAATCTTGGCTGTGGTCAACTGTCAGGCAAGGACTGAGTAGCTCTTTGTGAAAGTGCAGCGATGTCCTGTCACAAAACTGCAATTTGTCATGGCTGAACCAGCGAAGGGCAACTTTAGGTTATAACAAGACACAATTTTACACTAGGAATAAGTGCTTTGCTGTTTTTTTTGTTTTTTTTTGGGGGGGGGATTTAAGTAATTAACTGAATCAGCATAACATTGTATCGTGATGAAAATACAGGTTTGTTGTCTTCAATAAAATATCAGTATTCTGATATTATTGTTTTATGTTTTAGTATTCTGAATTTACTGTTTTGTTAAATGATGTGGTCCATCATTGAAAACATTTCTATGTCCTTCAGATGCAATTAAGCAGAGCATGTAAAATTAATCAAGACTGGGAGACAGATTTAATGTTTAGGTCTACAGCAGAAAAATATTCTGCTACTATAGTATGTATGTATATATCACATTTAAAATGTGTATACTCGTTTTAAATTAAACTCTCATAATATTATTTCATTTTCACATTCAAATCTAAGCTAGTGCTTCCTTTTTGGATTTACTCCATAATGCATGACTATGAATTAAATAGAATCTGTATACAGTTATTGATTACTTATGCCGAATAATGGAATAACGGATTATTAAGCATAAACGTTAAAAATAATATACTGACTGCCGTTAGCTGATACCTGTGTGCTTGAAGTTAAGCATGATGAGGCGGGCAGTATAATAACCTTGTCGGAGGGATGTTTACTTATTAAAATTTATTTAAGTTAAGCCCGCGATGCAACGTTAAACAGTTACCTTTTAGTTGACTGTGGAACCTGAAGGTGTTACAATACTGAATTAGCTAATTAGCTTCACAGCGTAACGGAACGCCGAGAAGACATGACATTGGCAATAAATGCTTGCAAACAACAAAAGAGCTGTGTTTGTCTTTATTTACTATACCGGTAAACGGTGAAATCAATGAATCTGTGATTTATTGAGGAGTCGCAGCTACACATAAGATAACTTGTGTGCGCCTGCTAGCTTTTAACGCTTCGGGTCGGCTCACGCTCTCTTCCTTCGACCTTAAATCAGCTTGGGAGTTAAATGTCTTAAACATAATTATTCTTAATATCAATCATAGCTCTTAAACTTATAAAGACATAACAGAGAATTACCTGATAGAATTAAAGGCGATTTTAGAAGCTGCATTGTAGAAAGACAAACGTCCCAAGCCAAGAAGTGACATTGAGGACGCCATGATTGTTGTCAACAACGACATACGGTGTCCGTGAAGGATCAAAAAGCGCGATGGTCAAAAGCGGCTGTCAAATAGGCAGCTGAGCAATGGCAGCAACTTATATTATATTACAAGACCAGCATTAAGGACAAGCCCGGGCATGCCTGGCTCTGTTTATGGCTGTATGGCTATATTCTCAGAACTAACTGTGCAAATGGATTCAATAGACAGTAACGAAATAGAATTACTTTATTTTTAAGTGGATTGAAGCTCAAGTTATTCTTTTCAATATTCACCTTTGATATTATTCATCATCAGTGTTAAAACATTGTTTTGATCAGTTGATGGTTAAGAAACATTTACTCTAGAGCTATAGGTCTAAAACATTACAAATTGATGTACCAGTAGTTTCAGTCATTGGAAGAACATTTGTCACCTTATCACTGTTTAAATTTACTTGGAACAATTCTAGTCAGTAAAGAGAAGAAGAAGAATAGATAAATGAATCCTTGCTTATCCCAACTGATCTAAAGCTATCAGTCCTCTCAGCATTCAGATTTTAAATTTGCAAATTATCTTATTTGAATAACATGATATGATACTGGCATGAAAGAGATGCTCAAAATGTGTAAGGAAAAAAGAACTTTTATTGTTTCACGCTTCATATCTGTACAAATACCATCAAACGTTTTATGTACATATGACATTTACATAAAAAATACAAAACTATATATTCATAACAGATTTTTTTTTATTTCTCTTGTGATGCTTGAAAATAAAAATGCTTTTTATGAAAAAAAAAAAAAAAAGATGAATTCTGATATTGTTGAGTACTGCAGTATATTAATCCTTTTTGAGCTCCCAAAAGAGCATGGAGGACATTGGCAAAAAAATAAAAAATTAAAAAATAAAAAAACCTCAAATGTTAATGGCACATAGTTTCAAAATAATCAAGTATCCTCCAAAACTTACCTCTGCTCTAATTCAGTGGGACAAAATACATGCTATTAAATAATGTCTACAAATGTCATGCCTGTGTAGAATAAAAACTAAAGAGCTAAAACAGAAGAAGTCACTTAAAATATAACAAAAAAACAAATGGCTCTTTTTCTCTTCCGTTACGTCTCTGCTGTGTTGCAACTGTTACAATGCTGTCTCGCAAAACCATTGAGAAAATCCCTTTGGTCAGTTATCGTGAGTTGTAAACGAACCAGAAGCACTTCTATACATAAAATGATTGATATTTTCCTAATAAATAAACACACAGCCTAAAACATGCATTTTACGTATGTGTGACATAAACATCTGTGATAGAGATTTGACAGAAAGTAGCGGATTTTTACAGCTCGGGGGAATGCAATTTACAGCTCGAAGAGGACTTATACTTACATGGTAGCATGACAAATAAATAACACTGTTTCTCTTTGGACAAATATATTTCTTCATGTTAAAAAACAGAAAGTAAAGGGACATCAACAAAATGTCGGGAAAATGAGTGGTAATTCAATATATCATGATAGATAGTAAGCCTGACATTGTAAATGTATAAATTATAAAACACAAAACAGTATAAATAAACATCTAGCAGACTGAACTATATGTATACTTCCTTTTTCTTTAAAAATAAATAAGCATACACACAATGTACAGTATGGACATGATTCCTTGCCCTAGGACAGTTTCCCTAGTGATTGGGGGGCCTATCCATCCAGTATAGAAGATATATGGACATAGGCCATGTAGTCTGAGTCCTCATCTTCATCATCCTCATCATGGTCTTCTGTGATGGCTATGTGGGAGAATATATGGTAGCTGTCACTGAATTTTCTCAAAAGGTCACAGTCTGTGTGTGTGTGTGTGTGTGTGTGTGTGTGT
>BJFM01001010.1:186864-236541 GCA_016586285.1 Arothron firmamentum
TGTGTGTGTGTGTGTGTGTGTGTGTGTGTGTGTGTGTGTGTGGTGTGTGTGTGTGTTTAGCAATGTACAGTTCAGCAAATGGAGATAGGAAGAGGAGAAGGGGAGAGGTGGGAAGGGGGGATGGGGATGGGTGCGAGGTGTCGGGAGCACCGATGGTTCCGTTGGCGTCGGGTTCTAATTTGGGGGTAAATTCCTGAAGGCAGACAATTGTCACAAACATGCTTCCGCCGTATTTTTGCCTAATTTATATTTTAGTTTCGCGGGTAAAACGCTCAGGTGGCAAAGACTCAGTCACGGCCTGGCCTTAGATCATCAACACAGTTCTGAGGTATTTCCTTTTTTTTTTACAGAAGAAATTCACATGGAGGTGGGAAAATAAAAGCAGACAACTAAGAACATAAAGGGGGAAAAAAAAGACAGGCAGTCCCTCATTAATCCAATGGATTTCTAATGTTTCACACATTTTGGTAGACGTCACATGCACCAGTAACAACACAAACAAAAGTTAGCTAACATGTTTTTCTTTTTTTTGTCTTAATATCTGGGTAAATGTTCAGTAAGCTTCTTGAGTACATTTTATATTTAGCTCATGAGGCTGTGACAAATGTGGTCCCTTGGATTGTGGAGCATACCTCAGGAGCATAGAATGGAGGTAATGACTCAGGAGAAAGAAAGCAACAAGGAGACGCTCTTCATGGAATGTTAATCTGATACTTCCTCAAGGCTAATTGCCAAAGTTGACAGTTAAACCATATCCATGGACGTGGATATCTGTGTTATAATCTACTGTGATTATCACAAGCACGGTGCCAATGTCACCTTGTTCGAATCACGTGGTTAGAATTTCTGACGCGTCGGCGGAGTGGCGTGAGTCACGACAGGCGGTGCATTTTAAATCGATTGATTTTAGCCAAAAGCAACAAAAGGAGACATGAATGGAAACACAAATGTACGATTCACTGGAAATCACCGATGCGACCGTGGAATTTACAAGCTGTAATCAGTCAAATAAACCATTAGACCTAAAAAGCAAACATAAAGAAAACTGCATGGGTTTTAAAGCAACCTGCACTTGCAGATCACAAGCATGGCCATCGATAGTCCAGGCTTAGACATCAATATTGCTCCACTGCAAACAGATTAGTCTTTTCTAGTATTTGCATGAGTTAGCTGAAGTTTTCCAGACTGGTACCATGAGGCTGCTGATTGAATTGTCACCATTAATGTCACATAACTTGCAGGAGAATTGAAATAAAAGAAAAATCAAAAGAAAAAACACAAAAAGCCAGCAACAAAGACAACGACATGCAAGTTCTTCTAGTCCCAAGTCCTTTCTGCTTGCTTAAGCTGTGCTTGGTGGTGTGGCAGGAGTGAGTTTGGGGAGAGTTGGATTGGGGGCACTCTCAGGGGGGGAGTTTTTGTTGGGGAAGCAACATCAAATACTGTCTCTTGCTCAGACAGGGAGGAGGGCGGTTTCTTTCATTTCTCAGATTCTACGTTTGCTGTCTACTTACAGTTGCAAGATCCCGCGTGCTTGACCTCCATCAGAACTCCCATGGAGCAAGCGGCCTGTTTCATGGCACATTCGCTGGGATACGTAGTGTTATCGCTGGCACACACCGCCTCATCTGTCCTGCTCTCCGGGCAGGTTTCATCGCACAGCGAGCAGCGGCCCCGGCTCATCCGAGCGTCCCACAGGCACTTTTTCCCAGCGCTGCACTGGATGTCCTCGCACGACTTGGCCTCTAGAAGTTCAGAGGTAATAAATGACGGATGAAATCAATGGTTTGATGGATTGTTTTCTGATGAATTGATGATTTAAAATGGTACATATTGTGGACTGGAGCTGAAAACAATGGCGTAAATAACATCTTGATACTGACTGCATCCTGTTAGTAAGTCCATCTGACTCAAATATATTAAAGTGAAACACAGCACCACAGCCCCAAGCACTCCTCTGTTGCACCCACTCCCCTTTTTCTTTCCCCTTTTCCCATAAAGTATGGCTCTGCCAACATCAGGAAACAATAAGATGTCTATCATTTCTTGAGAAAACACCAGCAACTACCAAACACACGCACTCCCAGACCAGCTCCTCTGAGGAATGTTGGCAAAAACATGAACGTTGAACAACTGCAGAGCTGGTCAGGACTGAAATAACACCCTGGAGAGCAACGTGGTGACCAGTGGAGGACTTACTGATGCATTTCCCTTCGTACGCCACTCCAATGGACCTGCCCAGGAGACAGGTAGCTCGTCTCAGGTGGCAGGCGCTGGCGTAGATGATCCCGTCGTTCCCACACAGGTACTGCTCAGGAGACGTCACTTCTGGGCAAATCCGATTACACGTCACACAGTACGCGTTATTTGTTTGGTCCACGACGCACGTGGAACTGCCAGGGCACAAGACATCGCGGCACGTTTCTGAAAGGGTAAAAACAGTGAGATGTTGCGGTAAACTGGAACACACACACACAAAAAAGGCTATTAACATTTGGCAAATGCAGGGTAATGTCACTCGGTCCGCATCGGGAATATTTCTTACTCTTGCACTTTCCCTGGTACTGTACATCCAGGTCAGGGTGCCCTTTGCACTTCGCCTTCAGCAGCGCGCACTCGTCCTTGTAGGTCTTCCCGTCGGTGCCGCAGACGGGTCCCTTCCAGGTGATGTTGGAGCAGTCTGGTGCGCAAACGCAGCGCGGCTTACTCCTCCTGTTCATCTTGCACCTCTTTCCGGGGCCGCAGTCAACATTGTCGCAGGTTTCTACAATTCAGAAGACTACGTTATGTCATGCGAGGGGGCTTCTTCGTCTCCGCGCGTTAAAATACTTCGACGCGCCACAGTGCTGCACTTCAGGCTCGGATCACCACCGAGACCTATACAGCCAAATAATTGTGCATTGTGAGAAAACAAAGGGAAAATGAGTGCACCTCCACCTTTGCAAGGTATGCAATTGGGAGCTCCGCCATTGAAGATCATCCACCTAAAGAGCGTGCTGTTGGGGACGTCCTCCTCGGTCCAGGACGTCCCCAGTCTCCCGCTCCGACAGCACTCCTCCCTGCTCATCCCGGGCATGTAAAGCACCTGGCACCTCCCGTTCTTTCCCTGCTGCAACCAGCAGTTTCCAGCTGTAAACAGAGAGAGAAAAAAAGCTCGACTGTCGCATGTTTCACGTCTAAAACCGCTGACCCAGACGCACAGGATCTCAGCCCGTATTATCCGAGACGCTCCCTCCCTCCCTTTCCGCCCTCCCAGCAGCATTTTGTCTGATTTTTCCCCCTTTCTTTTTCTTTTTTTTCCTCTTTTTCTTTTTTTGCGAGACTTAACACTTGCCTAACCCACATGTGACTGACAGCCCAGAGGACAACCACAAAAGTCTGAATAATTTTCAGGGGTGAGCGTTACTCCTAAAGCCTGCATAAGAAAGTGGAGCGTCTAGACAGTGTGAAATAGCATCAGTTCTCCACCAGAAAAACAGGGATTTTCGCTAAACACACCGGCGCCTCACAGCAATGGGCTCCAGACAGTGCCCTGCTTATTAACAAATCAATGTAAACTTCATTTTACGCATATTAGCCGCCAAAAATGTCCCTGATCCAGCCGACACAGACAGAACATGGCATAAAGTGGTGATTAACTGAGGTGTTTCTCAAAAAATAACGTAGATTTGTAATTCATTAATGACTCTGAAGTTATGTAGAAGATGTTTTAAGCCTTTATTTTTTACCACATGTGTGATGGTTAAGAATGAAAAAGATATAAAACATTTTTTTTATTTTTTATTTTTTTGGACAATGTTGAATAGGTGCGTGCCAGGAAAAAAAATCATGCTGGATATTCTTAAGTTATTATTCTTATTTTTCAGGTTTCCACAGAGTGAATATGGTCAGGTATTAAGGGGAGCTGAGGCTGCCCGCGACAGCAGCGTGGCGGCTTAACAGCGCGCCTGGCGAGGGCTGCAAAACTTGCCATGTAGACTCACTTTGAAGTGTCCCATATGGCACCTGTTTTATGGACGCTTTACGCACGCACCGTCTGATGCGCGCAGAGGTTTTTTCAGCAGAAGAAAGAAGCACGAGAGAGGAAATGTGATGATGATGAAAAGTTTGTCAGTGGTTCTAAATGCGCCGCTCGACACTCGGACGCCCTCTGAGGCTGACAGACGCCGAAGTTTGTTTCGGGAAAGAAATGGACCGAAAAGGAGGAAAACTGATGCGGAGGGCTTACCTTGAACTTTTTGATGTTCCATGAGGTGACAAAGCCACATGAACAAGAGCAAAACGCCCGGGTGGAGGTGGTGTTTCAGCATCCCAAACATGATGGAGAGGCAAAGTGAAGAACGTATCTGACACAGGCAGCGCTAAAGTAATCTTCTTACGGTGGCAGTGTTGAATAAGTGTCAGTCTGAGAATGCAGCCTCTCTTTTTAAATCTATAAGGGGTCTGGGGTTGACTGTCTCTGGTGGGCGGTCTCCTCTTCTGTGGGGGTGGGGAGATTTTTTTTTCCTTACCAAAGTTCTCTCAATCCTGATGGTTACAAGCAACTTTCTCTCGCCACAAAAATAAAAGGACATGGCAATTAAAAACAAGGCTTAAAAGGCTTCCACTACGATGTAAAACACAATGGAATTGGAACAATACGAACTGTAATAATAATAATAATAATAATAATAATAATAATAATAATAATAATAATAATAATAATAATAATAATAATAACAAAATTCATGTGCATGTATTTATGGATCAGTGTTTTATTACTGTATAATCGGTAAAATTAAACAAACAGGCCCACAGCAATCATACCTTTCCGGACTTCTTTAAATTAATGACTCCACTCAGTGGTAACTGATAAGTTTTTTTCCACCAACTGCACACAAAAGTGTAAATCTTTTGATGAGAGTTTCCTCTTGGAATACATCCGAGCCCAGACAATAATAGAATTCATAGTAGCCCGCAGCCTGCCTGCTAATATTAGAACAGACAGTTGTTTGGGTTTCTCTCCCGGGTCAAGCTTTTAAATATAATCAAACCTTTTTGAGAGGCTTCAGACTGAGGAGCAGGGTGTTGCATTTCATTGAATGAAACGCACACACGTACATACACACACGCTGGCGCGCACAGTTCTCTCCGAAGTCCTTGCGCGTCCTCTTCAGCGGAACTCTGGTTACAGCGCCGACTGCGAGTGTCCGCTGTTAAATCATATACTGTATCAGGTGGTCCATCATCTCAGGGGGGGAAAATAAATAAATAAAAAAATAAAAAAATAAAAAATCTGCCGTGTATCCATGAGCCTCAAACATTAGGTGTAAGTGGCAGTAATAGAATAAACCATTACACACGGTGCGCACCAGGTTGAGCGTTAGTTCAGCTGGTTTCATAAGTTCTGTTTGCTACAGTTCATTAGACCTTCCATCTCCTCTAATTTAGAGCGAACCTTCCACTAATCCAAGAGGTGTGCAGAGAGGGTTTATACTGCAGTCACCCTGCAACTGGAGGCTTTGAAGGACCTAATCATTTGTTAAATCAAGTCAAGCATGCAGTGAGGAATTATGACCCGGTTCTGATGCTCTCCCAGTAAAAACATCCCTACTTCATTTCAAAATAGTCAAATAATGGTCGCATATTTGATTAAACTGGGGCAGTGGCAATTTTAGAGACATTTACAAGTCAATATTACATTTTTGTTTAAGTGTTCTGAGTCATTATTAATGACAACCATGTCTGTCAACAATTTTTTTTTTTTTAATGTCACTCAATACGTCTGTGATTTGTGAGATGGGCCTTTGGAGGGCTGAAGGACATTTCCTGCCATGCTAGAACATTTTTGCCTGGCTATATCAACTTTAAAGTGCTGGCCGGCGTTCCAAAACCACCAGAGGAGCAGCAGATGAAAGTGTCCCAGTCAGCTCAGATCAACACGGCCCAGAGACATACAGCCCTAACTCCACACCAAAGCCCTGACAGATGGCCTTTATTATTATTGGAAATTGATACAGGCACTATCACCTATTTCATTAAAAAAAAAAAAAATAGTTGGGGGCTGGAGGGCCTAATGGCTCCAGCTACTGGCACCTTCTTCATACATGTGAAGGGAAATGCCCAAACTTTCATCATGAAATGCAATAAATGAAACATTCATGACTCGTCTCCTCCCTTTATGTGATCTCCTCAGTCATTTGTCAAGTTAATGACAATCCCCTTTAAAGTCACTTTAAAAAGCTACAGCAGGTACAAGGACACCGTTTTTAGGATTACAGCTCAGATTTATGTAAAGCTTGTGAGGAAGGAAGAGAACAGGCCCACAGTTAGTTTTTAAATAATTTGCTATGACATAATTTCTGATTCATGACGTTTGCAGCAATTGCAGTCATGCAAGGTCAGTAGTTTGGCTGTGGCTGACACTCATCCGCAGGAATTTCCTCCAGAGATGGGCTGACAAAGGTGCTCAAGTGTTTCCACTTTCACTGATTTCATCCACTGTTTCCACACAATTCCCAGTGCACACAGAATGTACCTAGATTCCAGAGGAGATTTCACAAGATTGCAGTGGGAAAAAGCAGTTGAGAAATAGAGCAATGTATCAGATGCTGCAATATCCCACCCCACAATGAGAATGAGCCCAGGCTAACAGAAATATGCTACTTATTACAGACAAGTAACATATTTAAACTTGCCAGTTCCAAAGAAGTGAAGGCTGGAGACTCTGCTGGGTGGTGTTGTTGGCTCAGTCATATGTAAAACAACCAGAAACATATTGCAAAAGAGTCCAGGGACAAAGAGACGGAACTTGACAGTTACAAAAATGCGAGAAGAAATTTGAGGGAAAATTTAAAATCGTCCCTGATGCCTGCAGAGAAGCGGTCCAAGTGGGGTTGCATGCAGTATCAAGTTATTTGACAGAGATCCAGGAGGACCTGACAGGAGCCAACACAAGGCAAGACAGGGCGAGAGAGAGAGAGAGAGGGGGGGGGGGGGATTTCAGGATGGATGAGGAAATATGATTTAATTGAACAGAGAAATATTTAAGACTTTGAAAGAGCCGTGAGCAGGTCAGCTGCTTAATGCTGCCCCCTAGCGGCAAAGTTATGTCAGTACACATTAACGGCCCTACAAAAAGCTGTAATCGATTAACCGTTTTGGAAGCATCTCTCCACACAGACGTGCTTTTCATAAATAAATATGCCAGTATTGTGATTATCTGTTATTTTGACAATTTTATTATTTCTTCACCCTCCGCAGCAGGAAAGTGAAAATCTGCAAGTTTTGAATAAAAACAACTGATTCAAATCCACTCATTCAAGATAATAATCACCACATCATTCTTGCCTCAATGTTTACCTGACAAGATCTACTATGCATGTTTGAAAAAAAATCTTTGAAATTACACAACATAATACAATAAAAGTGCCGACTCCAGCAGAATTGTATTGCTAGTTTTTTCATGTAAAACCCAAAATAAAACAGCGTAATTTTATATTACAGTATTTACAGGGGAGTTTTATTTCTCTAAGTTAGGAACAGTTTAATGTAAGAAAACCCTGAGAGCCAGAGTTGGCAGTCAATTGTCTGACTGGATACAGTGTTTGTGTCACAATATAAACCATGGAGCTGAGTTGCCCGTTCACCGTCTCGACAAATAGCCTCTAAAGCCTGGTGCCATTCAAGAAGAAAAACAGTTTCTACAGTTTTTAAGTCAGTGCATACAGAAACTGTGAACTGAGTCCACACGACTCCAAGAAAACAAGCGTACTGGCAACAACCCTCCGAATCTCCACAAACTAAACAGCTTCAGTTCCATTAAAGCACCCAACTTTCAGTGATCCATCTACAGTCCATTTCCACTTTGCAAGGACCGGTGAGGAGGATCGATACCAGTCTGGTCCAGGAAAGAAGAAAAGCTGCAGATTTCCCTCCTCGGCTCACAGAACTTCATCGACGTGCGGTCGGCTCGGCTCGTCGTCGTCGGCCTCCTTCTGGAGCTGCTGGTACTTTCTCTTGAAAAAGCCAAACTGCAAAGGAGAAAACGCTGTGGTTAATATAAAAATGCGTCAGACGTTTTTTTATATTGGATTGTATACAAGTGTAACTAACAATCACAGGTTTGGACAGCGCTAAGGACAGGCCGTTAAGGTGACTGTAACTGTGACTTTTTACCTTCCAGAGTAGTCCAACAACCAGAGCCAGCAGAACCAGTCCTGCAATGACGCTGCCAGCGATCACTCCCACAGGGATGTCCCCCTTTTCTCCGGGTTTACTGACTGTCAACACCACCTACAGAGTAGCAGAGGTTACATTACCGTCTCACCCACATGTCTAACTGGTTCTATTTGCATTTACACACACAGATGACTTGAACTGTTAAAAAAAAAAAAAAGGTAGTTCAAAATGAGAAGTTTCTATGGTCCCAGGACCAAAGTTTGACATTAAAATGACCCTACTGGGAGGAGTTTAGGGTTGATGAGCAGCAGATCAGGGTTGGTAGTCTCCACACTGATGCTGGGAGTCAGGTCAACGCTCTGATAGGTGGCCTGTCAAACAAACCAGAGCACAAAGTGTCAGCAGCATTGAAAAATGAACGGTGATTTTTTTTAAAAATTGCTGTGAAAGTCCTCTTAAAGGTGTTCACCGTGATGAAGGTGCCGCTCCAGATCCTCGTTTTAACCTTTACGAAGTGGTTGCTGTTGACTTCAATGTCTTTGAGGATGCATTTGAGGTACTTGCATTTTGCACTCTTACAGTCCTGGAAGTCAAAGCAGACCTTTTTTTTTAACCCCGCTTCATTTTCACTCTGAGAAGAAAGACGTGATAAATAAAAACTGACCAGTTTATCTGTCCGTCGCAGGCTCTCCTCAGAGAAGGTCTGTGTGTGGCTCTTCACGCCGATCTTCAGAGGGTCAACCAAGCTGCTGGAGTCGCAGCTGACAGAACCTCCCTGCAGGGGGCGCCAAAGATCTCTCTTAAGCCCATTCAACAGGAAACAAGCCTCCAGCACCGGTGGCAGACTAACACTCACCTCTGTGTCCACTCTGGTCACGTACAGCAGCTCGTTTCCACCCGTGGTGGTCATGGGCAGAGCGATGGTCAGGTACAGGAGGCTGACGGGGAAGGTCCCTGTTGAAACCTGAAAAATGCGGTTATTCAAACATTTTAAAATGAAACAGGCCTACAAAAAAGAGGCTGATTTTTTTTTATGCTGATAGAAGGATTTGCTTCGCAACACCTTGACAGTAAAGTTAAACTCTGGGCCGATGTCATCAAATGTTTTCACGGCTGTTTTTACTGGAAGGGGAGAATCCGCCACGTAGAAATTGATATTAGATTCCCTAAAAAAGAAACAATAAAAATAACTTAATGAGGAAGTTTAACGCTGTAATATAAAGTGAAAGAATGAAAAGCAAAATCACCGAGAGATAATAACCCCCGTGTCGTAGACCACAGGGATGGAAATGGCCACATTGTTGTCTGCAGGATTTTCCTCTTTACTGTCGCTGTGGACAGGAAGGGAGTTTTATTGAGGGTCTCGGTTTTATTAGATTAAAACTGAAATGAGTTTACCTCCTGGCCTCAAATTTCACCTCAGCCTTGTCCTGCACCTGCTGCAGATTGTAATCGAAATTGAGGGTAAATTTCATCTGTAATGAAAGCAGGTGACGTTCCACATTACTTCACAAAGTCAGACAGGAACAGTACCAATGTTATTGTTAACAACGTTTCCATGACTCCCCACCTCTTGGTCATTTTGTAATGCTGGATATCCCACATGGCAGGTGACAGTCTGAGTTTGAGTCAAGGTGCATTTCACTTCTTCCATCTGTAGATGAATAACTCGTATTATAGCAGAGAATATTCAGTCCCATTCATTTCGTATGCAAACGACATGACTGTAATGCTCAGGTCTGGCAGAAAAGCTGGTCAGCGAGGTTCCTCTTACTCACAGTAGGAAACACAGACGAGTAGAAGAGGTTGTCGGAGAAGGTGGCCAACACCCGAGTGTTGTACGCATTCTCCTTTTTGTTCTTCACGGCTACTTGGAAGGACAGCTCTGGGTTGTTGGCACCGATGATGGTGGGCGCAGAGCTGCAATAAAACAGCCCGGGTTGTTCACCGCGCAGCAGGTAAATGACCAGGTAAATGACCCAGTTATCTAACGAGCTCCTGCACAAGCTGGAGAACTACCATCTGAATAAATGCCAGCAATTAAGACTGACTCCAAAAGGGAGTTTGGGGGTTATTTTTCACTTTTTGCACTACAAACATTGGCCTGTAGGTGGAGACCCACCAGAGTCAATGTGAGTCTAGACAGTAGGGTAGGGACCTGAGATTGGCTCCATGAAAACACCACCATAACGAGGGGAGAACATTTGTGATGTTCACCTGCTGGTCTGGGTGTCGGAGCTCACGCTCAGCACCAGGTCGCTGGTGCACACTTCGTCTGTGCCGCAGTCCTTGGTGAAGGGGATCTGAAAGAGCAAACAGGAAGAAACAGGAAGCTGTATCATTTCCCAGAGTCTGAGTGAGAGCCCGAGTCTGAGGCATGGGAGAAAAACCAGAACACACGGGTATCTGGGACCTCGCGTGACTGAGGGGAACCTTTTAAGTTTCAAAAGCCAGTAATCATCAGGGCTCTGAGTCATTTCAAATGGCCCAACAAACGTCTGCAAAACAGCAGGTGAGTCTTCTGCTCCCGTTCCTGGAGAATTATTTAAAAAAAAAAAAACAATATAGGAGGTGCAGAGACGGAGTCACTGCTCAGTGACTTACAAAGAATTCCCAGGCACTGACAGAGGAGCGGTCCAGGACGGGGTTCACGTCTGCGTTCTGTTGCTGGATTTCCACCTTCAGGCTGAGGGAATTAACAAAATCTGGAGTCTCCTGCAGAGGCACATCTGGAGCTCATGAAGCAGTTTACAACATTCATATAGAAATCATAGATTTAGGTAGGCACAAAGCTCGATAAAGAGATGATCTTTAAAAAACACATATATATGTCTCACCTGCACGTAGACCTCGAAAGGCAGACACAGTTCTGTGGATGATATTTTCATTTCATCTGTGAGGAATCGTTCGTTGTTTTTGGTGAACAGGCCTCTTGACGTCACCCGTGAGGCCTGCAAGTCAGCATCCAGAGTCAAGGTGTAGGACAGCTCTGTGAGGAGCCGGGAACACGGAGGGGGGAATTCAATCATCAGAACATTTACATGTAATTGAATTCAAAGGAAGCTAAAAGGAGGAGCTGCACAGCTCTGTTACCGATGGGCCCGACGGGATTGTTGGGCCTGAATGTGGCGGTGAAGCAGAGGTTGGTGTTGAAGCAGGAAAGCTTGCGTCCGTTAATGTCACAGGCTTTGTTGAAGATGTTGATTTTATCGGGGTTGAAAGAACCTGCAGCACTGACAGCTGCTACACCCCTGGACCTAAAAACCGAGTATAATAAAAAAAATCGATTAGTGACATGCGTAAATGGGTCTTCCTGGTTATGAAGACGGTCACACTCACCAGAGCTGCACCACTTTGCCGTAAGCACCAACAGAGATGTCAGGGAGTTTATCGTCATTTAGGTCCTTGACGCTATCTAAAGACCTTCCAAAATACTGCAACTTCGGATCCATACTGGAGCCCAGGATCCTCTGGAAGAGGACCATCATCCCTGTCAATGTTACATCTGTGCTCATCACCACACCAAAGCCTTCCATACCTGTGAGAACTCTTTTTTTAATGTCTTCTTCTCCCCGTTGTAGATGTAGATTACACCTTTTTGGCTGTCCTCTAGCGGCGCTCCAACCACAACATCACTGTACCCGTCGAGGTCCAGGTCAGGGATAGCGGAGATAGTCATCCCAAAACGCGCGTCCTCCGATGGCGAGGAGCCGCTGAGGAATCCCTGCTCATTCAGTATGCCCTTCAGAAAGGAGATTATATGCTAGAGTATAGTCCAGCTAGAGGGACGGAGTTATCAACACGGCGAATCAGCACTGCTCTACAGACACTGGGTTACCTTGGTGACAGAGAAGATGTAGACCCGGCCTTCCTCTTTCTTCAGCTCGTTCATGAACATCGGTGCCCCGACCAGCAGGAGGTCTGTCACTCCATCTTTGTCCACATCCAGAGAGCAGAGGACGCTCCCGAAGTACGACCCGATCTAAGAGAACAACACGCCCAGTGAGCATTTTAAAGCTACAATCAGGACCCACGTTCTCTCATGCCTCATGAGTACCTGTTTCCCTCTTTCCGAGTCGATGACGGTCGTTTGCTTCTGGGTATTGAAGGTGTAGACTATGACCTGGCCGGTGTGGTTGGAGCGTGGTGCACCAGCCACGAAATACTGTGTGTGGCCGTCATTCAAGGTGGTGACAGAATAACCTGGAAGTAAACACCGATGGTTGGAGCAGATACTGCATGTTTTGACGATCACCTTTCAAAAGTGCATGTAAGCCCATCAGATCAGATTATTACAATGATCTGATTACTCCAGGGTATTGGATGCTTGTAGTTATATTAAGGGGCTGCGTGGTGGCTGAGCTGTCCATCTTATCTCTGTTTGTCAGCTCTGCTCTGTAGATGTTTTCTCCACTGAACCTTTCCTTTAATTTTGCTCTCTGCAGGCAGAAGCTTTCCTGCCTCAACATGTATATCAGCATCACTGACTGATGCCGTCTCTACATGTTCAAATATGTTTCACACCAAACACCAAACTGTACTTCCTTAACACAATTCTAATGGAACTACCAAAAACTCAGGACTACTAACTGGCAAAGTTGTAGCCTTCTAATTTTACATATTTGTGCACACGTGCAAGTTCGGGTTTAGCCTTTTTAACACAAAAAATAAACATAACATACATGCAGAATTACAGTTTTCCCCTTCAAATTACTAACTTAAAAGAGTCACTGAACTGTGACCAGCTGAGAGAACGATCATTTAAAAATTGTGTTTGTTTAAAACAGAGCAGAGATCTCTGCCGTGACGGTGGACTGCTGCGTACCCAGTAATGAGCTGTGATCTTTGTCTTGAAGCGTCTCCTCAAAGGCCGAGGAGGGGAGAATGTCGACTGTGGACCCTGTCTGGTGGACCACGGTCCCGCTCCACGAGTAGGCTCCCACTGCTCCCAGCATCATAACATCCTGAAACGACAAAAAAACCACCATCAACACCAACCAAGGCTCTCAAGCCTCTCTATTTTTGGTCTGGACAAAACAACTGCCAACGCTTGAAAATGAGATAAAACTGTGGCCCGACCACAACTTCCCTCTTCCTCTGAGTGTTTGACTGATAGACAGGAGCTCATATGTGTGAATAAATACACATCATACAGAGACTAAATATGGATTTTAACTGTTGCTATGTGATGTTAGAACATAACCGCAACCATTGTTGCACTGTAGCCTGTGTCTGCAATCATTGTTTGGTGAATAAGCATCAATAAACTGAGAGCTTCATTTATTTCAGACGTTCCGTCTGGCTGGAACGTATGGCTTCTGATTCATTCCAGACTTCCTCAAGCATGTTTGCAATGTGTCACACAGCAGCGCACGTCTGCGAGCTCCAGCGTGACAAACAGAATCCCATGAACGCCGTTTGTGCGGTGCAGCGCTCCGTACCTGTTGGCTGGAATAGTGAGCGCTGAATCCCACCTGCGACATCTCCATTTTGAAGTTATCTCCTCCCTTCCCTGTGCCTGATGGGAACAGAGGAATGGGAAGCTGTCAGGCCGTATTCCCGCTGATCTTAAATTCTTACCCTGGTCTACTCGGAAATCGGGAAAGTTTCGAACCTTCTATGTTGAAGATGCGATCTCCCAAGGTCCCAGCGATGGTGGAGAGGGCCGCCTCCTCTGACACGTTGAAGAAGAATTTTGCTGTGGGCTTGCTGGCGATGGATTTGATTTCTTCGATCAGGTTTTCTGTGTCAATACTGTTTCGTATGTAATAACCCAGGACCTGGAAACACACCCAAACCACTTAGAGGGAAGCTTGACCTCTCTTGCTGTCATCAGTGCGGTCAGCCTGGATGGTCACTCACAGCTATGCCGAATCTGGTGATGCCTTTTTTGTTGCACTCGTCAAGGACCGCTTCTCTGAGAGCTACGTCGTGAGATTCCCCATCGGTGACCACCACCATCGCTTTGGCGGCCCCCGGTCGACCGCCGCTGCTCTGGTGGAAGCCCCACTGACTGACGGGAGCAAGCGGGCAGGTGTCACAACCAGTCAACGGAAAAGAAACCACAGGCACACAAGGACGGGAGGCGCGACCAACCTGGCGTACTGAATGGCTTGGAAGGTGTTGGTGGAGTGTCCGTACATTTGCTGGATCCTGGATGCTGCGTTCAGCATGTCTTCTTTAGTGCTGTATTCGTTCAGTCTGAACTCAAACTTGGGATTGACGGCGTACTGGATGACGCTGACCTGGTGTGAAGAAACGCAAAATAAACCACCGCAAAGATCAGCGCCGGACGCCTGGGGCCCTGGCCGCTGTTACCTGCGTGCTCTGGGGCCCGATGTCCAGGGAGGGTATTAACTTCTGGATGAAGGCCGTCATCGGCTCCCAGGGGTAGATGCTGTTGGAGCCGTCCAGGACGATCACGATGTCCATGGGTCCTCCGCACGCTGGAAAATACCGAGACATGAGAAGTGCAGGAGTTTTTCTGTATTCCTCTGGAAATCACACTTCAGTGATGTTGTTAAACAGAGAAAACGAGGGATGTCGTCAGTTATTCACCCTGGACAGCAGGTGAGAAAGCAGGCTGGGGCTGGAAGATGGGGGACAGTCTTGCACATATCCCAGGGTAGAAGTGCTGGCTGGCACACTGCTGCCCCCACAGAGGCCCGCACATCTGTCACAGAGGAGACGGTGGCACAAGGTTTGTCACTGCCCTCCAGGACCCGGGATGCCCCCCTCCAAGACAGAACCTCAGCGTCGCTTTGATTGCACATTACATTTAAGATGAATTCACATGTACCAGCAAATCGTTGCCGTCATTCTTCTGAGCGAGAGTCAAACCCAGGCACATGTTGTCGTTGATGTTTTTCACATCTGGGATACTGAGAGAATCTGTGAGTAAGACAAAAAGTAAGACAGGAGTTCTTCCACTGAGGTTCAGGGGGACGGACGTTCAAACCAAAAAGACTTCCTGGACACTTCACGCCAACACCGACCAGTGTTTGCTGTTTACCAGAGAGGTCAAACGTCACACATTAAGATGGACCTCACCTTGGAGATTGAGCTTGTCGCAGCTATTTCTGGATTCAGAAACGGGACACTTGTAGACATCTCCCTTCCTGTTTTGGCTGTAACCGCTCCACGGAGCACTGACCAGGAGCCTGCAGAAAACAGCAGGCCATCCTCTCGTAAACAGCTCTGGGCAGAGCGGGACGGGCGCGGGCAGAATCGGTGATATGCAACAGTGGAGTTTACAGTCTTTGGGAGGTTTTAACAGGAAAAAGCATTTTACTACATGCTGAATCTATTTGATGTGGTGAATTTTCATTTGCTTTTCACAGTTAACATGTCCCCAAATCCAGACCCAGGCTATAAAAGCCCATATAAAACAGATCCAAAATGTAATTTTGTTCAAGTAAATAATGCTCAGTCACTAAAAACGTACTTCTTATAGCTGCATAAGTGCCCAACACATAATGCAAAGAAGAGATTACTTTGCTCACTTGTGCTGCAGCCTGGCTCAGGAGTTAAGATGACTAACACATGATTAATCAAGTTATGTTAAAAAAACAACACACTCCTTTAGACGGTGAGTGTGTGAGACTCGAGATGGCATCAGTGATAAGAAGTTACTCCTTAACTAGACGTTCCAGGTGGGGATAAGACAGGCGTGCACAGATAAGAAGTTACTCCTTAACTAGACGTTCCAGGTGGGGATAAGACAGGCGTGCACAGACTGTCCGGGTGCAAAGATGAATATTACCTTTGCTGCAAACATACAAGCCTTTCCCAGCAACCCAGCAGAAGGCTGCTGGCACTAATGGTGAACAGGTAGGCCAGCGGGCTCTGTTCCTGTGTTTCACAACTGGTGCTTTGACAGTTAGTCACATCGTCGGTATGCTAACACATCTGCATTTCAGTGTGAACCACCAATGTCGTCCTCACTTGAGGGACTTTCAAAGCCGCTCTTCAGTTCTCAGGATCAGAGGAGGCCGACTGAGCGTCTGAATGAAAAACAGACACCGTCGTCTGCAGAGCCATGTGACTAAAAAACAGGCTGGAAAAACAAAGGCGGGTAAAGCAGAGATGCGGAGGAGCCGTTAAATACACACATTACAGCTCAAACCACACTCTTTTCTGCTCCCTTATTCTTTTTTTTGTTTTTCCTGAAGTCGGAAGCTCATTTACACGCCTCCGAGGCCCGAACGCTGCTGATAGGGAGTGGCATCGTCACTCCTTATCAGCAGCGTTGGAGCCTTCTGAGGGGAAAAAACCCTGTGTAATATCAGAAAAATGTTCTTATGTCATTGACAACCTGGTTGAGGATCTGGTAAACGTCAGTCCTCAAAGAGTTTCAATAATCTAGCACCAGAAATGAAAAGTACTAGATATGAATATCTCGTGCATGATCTTACTGGTTCAGTACAGAAGTGGGATAATTATGCAAATACTGAAGCGGGTCCTCCCCCATGGGCACTACAGTTCTGCTCTGCTGTGATTCTACTGTGGCCCAGAACAAACGCAATTAAAATAGAACTTGGACTGTTGTGATGAGACATTAATTGAAATTCAACATCCTCCCTCTGCACTGGAAACATTTCATCAGTCATTTCATACCATTTGCCTTCGTGGTTTGTTGCTTGTTGGACTTGGTAGCCAAACTCTTCTGCAGCTGGGCCAGTGAAAATCTTGGCACCTGCAGTGCCGACGTTGAAGGCGTGAGAGTGCCAGATTCTCTCAGCCGCTGGAGGAGAAGAAGGGGACGCATGATCATATATCTGACATGTAGATCCCTCTTTATATGCTTTTTTAGTTGTCCTATCCTGATCCTAATCTCTCCTGTTCCGTCTATCTATGTTTATTTATAAGGCACCCTCCTCCTGCACTTCCTCCTCTGGACGGCTGGGCTGGTGCAGCTGAAGCCTGACTCTTTAGGAGGACACATCAGGTTGAGTCACGGTTGCAGGAAAGAAGAGATAACGAAAAGGTTTTTAGCGGTGACTTAACAATCGGCGCTTATCTCAGAAAGCAGAAAACACCTTCCAACACATCCCTCTGATCCCCCTGGGGACATGGAATTCACTGGGAGCACATCCCACAAGCCCGTACAGGCAGCGCAGCCTGCCAACCTCTCAATCAGCAGGCAGGAGGAATGTGGATGCGTTCTGGACGCGGGAGAGCTGAGGGCTTCTCTCCGCTTCTCTCCGCTTCTCTCCGCTTCTGTCTACCTGCAGCAAATGTCGCGATTCATGTCGGGAAGCTCCACCGCACTTGAACAACTATTTGGCTGGAAGTTTAGACAAGAGTTAAAGTCATATTCTACGGATTCAAATCCCGACTTGATAGAGCCGACGATCCATTCAAAGCAAACGGATTCTTTTAGGAAAAAGGCTGCAAGCAACGAGCGTGCTGACCCTGACATGCCTTGAACTTCAAGGGAGAAGTTTCATAGCTGAGGTCTGACCCAGCTAAGGTCTGACCCAGCTAAGGTCTGATCCACACCAACCCAGAGTTATGAAACCGCTATAAATCGCATGATCGCGGAGAGAACGGGAAACGGTCTCCGTGTCAGAGAAATGATCTGCGTACTCACCGATGGCTATGATAAAAAAGAAGATATTCCCCCGTAAGAACTCCATGGCCGTCGTTATTCCATTTGTGATGAAATGAAGGCGCCGCACTTGTCCAAGCGGAGCCTCCGCTGCGCGATGACGCACCGGACGCACTAAATATGGACTGGTTCTCTCCCACTCTTACCTGCGACAGAACCATCAGACATCAAGGTGTGTCGCCTGCTGTAAAGTGGGTAATAATGAGGAGGAATATAACAAGTTATACGAAGTTTGATCTCTGCGAGCAGCTGGACGCGGTTCGGTTGTAGCAGTTCCGCCTCTCCAAAAGGCGTCTTTAGCCCTGAAAGACCGGGACCCAGAGCCTGAAAGTAAAGCCCTGGTGGACCATTAGCACCATAATGACCTGGCTGGCTGCCCGAGAGTGTCCGCAGGGTCGTTGTCTAGATTCACGTGTGGCGAAGCTTTCCACAGTGGCGTGGAATAAACTCTAAAACCTGAAGAGACTGAGAGCACAGACACTGAAAGAGTGCCCAGCTTTAGTCAGTGGGGTTTTTTTGGGGTTTGTTTTTTTTTTATTATCTCTATTCTGCTGTGACTGAGTCACTTGTGAAGGAAGTCTGACCGTTTGACCCGGCTGGCGTCACTTTGGTTGCCTAGATGTCGAACAGAAAGGCTTTGTGAGGAGAGTTTCTGGAATCCCAGTGATGAAACCCTTTTCTTCTGTTTTTGTGTGTGTGCTTTTGGCCCATCAAGAAGGGATAAAACCCTGCAGAAACACTGCAACTGAACCAAAGTAGGTGCGGTCTCAGTCTGCAGCCTCTGAACAGCAAGTCCTGGGTCTTGCTCAAGAGCACTCGAGCAGTTGTAAAAGAGAGCTTCCCAATTGCGAATTTCTGAAGGTTCCAGCCTGTCATCAGTGCTTCCTGTGATTCGTTCTGACGTCATGTGGTGACCTCAGCAGTGGCTGCGGCGTTGTGGAAGGTGACACAGAAAAGTGCCTGTGAAATCGTGACTACTGCGTCTCTAGCATTTCGCTGGAGTCGACCTTTTGAAGAACAGATTCAGACATTAAGGCAAACATCTGTTAATCCTTTTCATCATTTGTATACATTGCTGGGCAGGGCACCATCGCCAGAGCCCAGCTGATACAATCTGAGGAAGGATCTCATTGAGGCGGCTTCCTGTTCCAAAATATAGATCATTAAAAAAATGTAAAATCCCCTTAAAGGGGGGGATTCTGACTCATCTGGGACTGCTCAGAGACATTTATAAACACAGCACAGAACTTAGACATGTTTTAATGTATTTCTCAGGCTATTTGTTTTGGTTCAGGCTGCCTGGCTCCGTCATCGGGTCTAATTGGGATTGTTCTGAAGCTGCATGCAGCAACTCAGCATGGTTTTCTTTAGAATCTGCCTTTAATTTGTTGAAAGCTACGTGACAGGATGATCTCTGTGCTGACCTGCCTATTTTAGTCTTTCAGTTTTTAATCCTGACCTTTGTCCGTGCAGCTGTTTGTCAAACGGACCGTTCCAAAGACCCGACCACCTCCCTCACTCCCACCACGTCTCCCTGGAGCTGAAGCTCCCAGGATTGATTATGTGACAGAGGAGCATCAAGCGATGGTGTTTTGGATGTGTCTGACTGAAAAAACAAACAAAAAAAGGAAGGAAAAAAGTTGTTCCTTCCACTCATTCTCCTACTCTAGAACCAGTGCCCCCCCCCCCAAAAAAATCCCATCTGTGCCAGACCTGTTTATGTCAAGGATAAACAGCCAGCGGTGAAATCGGTTTTTAGTGTGGTCAGGCTCTTTGCCACACGGGCTCAAAGAAAGGGGACCCTGGTGGAGCAGACCCCCAGAATTCTGGATCAAGTGGACAATCTGCAGGCTGGGTTCCCAGGCTGACATTCCCACAGTGCCTATATCCATCTCCATGTGCTGAAAACACCAGGAGGGGCCCGACCTGTCATCACGGGAACGTTCCCAGTTGTCTTCAGCATGTCTGGCCAGGAGGTATTTGTCGTCCCCACCACTGATGTGGTTTTTGGTTTTTGGTTTTCCCGTGTTGGAGCAACGTAAACCAGGAAAAGAGACACAAGCAGGACTGCTGGCTGGAAGGAAACCATCCTGACTCGTCTCCACTGGGAGCGAAATGACATCACAACTGATCCAGTCAGCTGGAGGTGGAGACTGGAGAAACACCATCCGCCCTCCAACGAAAATACAGTCATCATTTGTCTTTGACTAAAAACTGTTGTTTGTTTGTTTGTTTGCATGAACTTGTGATTGCCACAGAAAAAGAGAGATAAAACCACCTCCCTGCCGTGAGCTGCTGATTTATCTTGATCTATTGCAGCATGGTAGAAGCTGACGTCAGCTGGCTGATTCCAGCGGCCCGCAGGCCCTCAGCCGTCACAGCAGTATACAGATGCAGAAACTCAGTCAGAGTTCTGGGTGAGTGAACGGTAGCGTAGGACTAATCCCTCGGTAAGACCCGTCTGCTGACCAGCGGGAATTTCAGGCCCCAGTTTTGGCTGTTTCTTTGTGGTGCTCACATCCAGCAGGCCGACAGAGGCTCAGGGATCAGCCACTGCGTGGATCCGCTTTTCCACAGGTCGCTGCAGCGTTCATCACAGCTCTGACACTGCTGGAACACGGAAGACTCTACAAAACCACCCAGAAATGAATCAGCCTCAATTCATCCCTGAAAATCTTTGAGATAATACAAACATTTTCATTTTAGTGATTATTTATTATATGTTTTATATTACAGCATGTTCATTTATGTATTACCGTAATTATAAGTTGTATTTTTGATGTTATATGTTCTGTATATTAAGCATATTAATCGTTTTCCCCTTTTTTTCTTCACTCATTATTTACCAAATAACTCAATTTGTTTGCTGAACTACTGACTTCTACAGGACTTTTTTTTTCACTTGCAAACTCAACTTCCCTTTTAACATTATCAGATCAAAAATGTCAAAGACTAGCAGCTTGTCAACGCTTTAAACATGTGACTTCAGTTGTTGGCAGACTCACTTTATGCGAAAGGTTTGGCTCAAACAGTGTTGGGGAGACTCAAACTACATGTAGTTGAACTACATCCAGCTTAACTACAATTTGCCCTAACTTAAACTATATTCATGTTTTAACTACTTTATGCTTCATTTTCTGTAGTTTAACTACTCAATTTACAAACTGAAGTTTTGGCCAACATCATGGAATATTTTTCTATTAAAAAAATATGAATTTTATTTTACTATTACTATGTCCCAGAACTCTCAAAGGCCTGAGTAGTGTGGCAGCTTTTTATTGCTGGCAAATGTGTTTTAGTGCCAGAGGGAAACGATTGCGTAAAAAAACTTTGCAGACTGCTCATGTGTCACATGTGTCAACAAACGGCTGTGCCCGGGCATCTAGTGCTAGTGCTCTTTCTATTTTTTTTCCATACTTTTTTTGTTGTTGACTGATTTAATTTTTTGTAGGCTGTAATTTATTTTTCTTCCAGACACACCACATGTTGATTTAATAAAATGAGTCTAGTGACTATAGGCAGTTCCTAAAGCTACCTTTTAAAGCTGCAGTTTTACAAACTAACCTTCTCTAAGGGTAGAAATATAGTTTGTTCAATCTACTACCAGACTGACCTACATGTAGTTTTTGCCAGCTACACTTGGAAAGTAGCTTCTCCAATGCTGCAAACATATAATAACAGTTAGCATCATTGACTGAAAGCTATCTAAATATGTGTATTGCTTGTGAGAGGCTAGTTTAAAAACTCGTTTTAATATATAACTATACAAGAGAAGATAAATAAAAATGAGCTGTTGCCTTTCCAGGTGTGCAGGTAGTACCGCTAGATGGAGCCAGACTCCACATTTCTGCAGCGGCAGCGTTTCTGACAACTTGCACCTAAAGAAGAAAAACCTTTTTTAAAAAACAGTATAATTTACAGTTACTGTCGACATCTAAACATTTTTAGTTCCCTTTAATAGAGAAAGGGTTTCTTACCTCTACCAGTGTGACTGCCTCTTTTTGTTGGTTTACCTGTTTGCAAAATAACTCAAAAACTTATTAACAGATTTTAATGAAATTTTCAGGAAATGTTGATAGTGCATCAAACTCAGTAAAGTTCTGGATCCTGGAAGGACAGTTTCATTCCAAAGATCAAAGGCCAGGGGACTCTGACAATAAAGGAACCTATCATGTTATGTAGCCTTGTATGACTATATTTACTATACTACAGGTGTCAGTCACACTGAGCTGCTCTGCTGAGCTCTGGGTGCTTTTCCAGTGCTGTCATGTGTAGCTGTGGCAACATTTTCAACCAATGATCAGCAACTAACTCAATGACAACAAATATTTAACTAAGAATGATTTATTTGCATGCAAACAATATAAATAATATTTACAATATTAATAACATTCCTTTAGAACAAAATGCCTAAAATGTTGTATTCTAACAGAACTTTTCTCACTTTTTTCTCACAGGAAAAAAAAGTTTTAAAATATGCTATATATCTATAGTAAATCTGAATTCTGATAATGTGCAGCAAGCATTGCAGCGGCTTCCACGGGCTCCCCGTGGTTACAGCTCTAAATAATGAGTTAGGCTGGACAGCCTGCAGCTTCTGTTTGAGCAATTAGTAGATGAACTATGCACAGTTTTAAAGTAGCTTATCTAACCCGACACCAAATTTGCACTTTGAGACAGACGCTGAGGTTTTCTCAGGCGGCTTCATGTGCCTTCATGTGATTTAAAGATGTGGTCAAACCTGGCGGAGTTTGCTGCTGTGGGCAACTGGTCACTGTTGGCTTTATCAAAATGGACTCGCTAGATTGCCTGAATTAATGAACTGATGGTGAAAACAGACTGAATCTATGATCCAACAGACATGCTTCAGGTGGAAATCTGTGGTAAAGAAAGATTAAAGAAAGGAAGAAAAAGATCACTGCACTCTCTCTCTTTCTCAGAGAAAACAATGGAATCCAGCAACACACGCCCATGTCTTCAACGAGGAAGAAAGAAGGCTTTCTAAGTCATCCTCGACCCTTAATAAAAGCTGACTTACAAATATGTCAGAAAGGCAAGTATGTCGAGATGTTGTGAGTTAAATGCTTGTTTTTGGTAGGATGAACTGTTATCAAACACTTTGTCCTTCAACGTTGCAGCAGGGGAATAGGGAAAAGCTGTCGCGCCTCAGAAATTCTAATAGTTGGGTCGTTGTTGTCGTTTCCTCTCTGTCTCCAAACAGAAAGTCTCAAAATCTGCGACCATGTCGGGCTCCAGCTCGTCTTCAGAGTCATCGTACCTGCAGGAGAGAGACAGGGCGTTAGACCCCGCAGGTGTCCTCTTTGGAATATTACCAAAACTGCTGAAGAGGGTTTGTGTAACAGAGAGAGACAGAGACAGAGGGAGGCGAGCTCAGCTCTTTCACACCAACTGCTGACTACACTGAATCTGAGGACATGGCTGACACTGTTGCATTGTGGGCCGGTTTCTAAGCTCAGGGGCCCACAGGTTAGAACTGAGTGAGGTCAGACCAGAAATGATTTAGTAGAATCAGATAAAACTTCCACTGAATACGAGCTGACACTGAAGTGAACAGATCATAACCTAAATACAGACTGCGACACGATGATGATTTGATAGCTAAATTTCTCAATAATAGACGATAATTCAGTGAAGGAGCATCACACTTCAGTCCTGTACTCACGCTTCGTTTCCATTCTCTCCATAGGTATCATGGAAATAGTCCTGCCGAGCCAGCATCTCCTGGTATTTCTCCGCATATTCTGCAAAAAAAAAAAAAAAAGAGATCTTAGATCTTTAGTTTTTGGAGGAGGAATCTAAAATTGGGTACATGGCCTCAAAAAAAGTCAGGAAATATTTATTCCATACAAACAATCAAACAAACAAAAAGTCCAAACTCTGGAGTGATTCAGGCTGTCATGTTAGCAGTGGAAGGATCCATTAGAAGTCAAGATGGCTAACTTTCACTTTCACTCTTCTCTCCATTTGTGCCTCACCTGGGTCTGCTGCTGTAAAAGGAACGCCATCCTCAGTGTAGAACGTGGGTTCATTCTGAGAGAGGAAACAAAGGTCGATGACAAACACACACTGGCAGGAGAGCGTGTGCGGCACGGCCCACTCTCACCATGAAGTAGTTTGGATCGTTGTCTGGAGTTGCGTTACTGGCAGCTACAGCCTCACGGACTCGACCCCAATCGCTGGATCGCAACTCCACTAGTTTCAGAAGCATCTGTCTGACGTCCCTGAAGTGGGAGACATGGAAACTTGTGTTACATTTCAAACATGTAAAATGAGAAAAGACAGATGGTGCAGAAGATCCACACCTGCTGCAGGTAGCGTCCAGGAGAATGGTTTCTATTCTCTGGATCAGCTCATCCATATGTGCTTTCCCGCTTTCTTTCCACGCGTCCTCCAGGACGGAACCTGTCAGCTGCCAATTCAGAACACATTTTCAAGACTCCACTCAGCCACAGAGTTAACAGCAAGTATGCCAATGTGTGCAATCGAGACGTGAAACCTTGAGCAGTTTGACGGCGCAGATGAGATTTGCATCAACAGGACAGTTGAACAGAGTGTTCATTAGGTCATTCAGGGCAGACAGCAGAATGTGAGCTCGATCTGGAGACCCCTTTGCACTCTTCACCTGAAGAAAAGAAAAAGCTGGGGATGTGCTGGTGGATGAAACAGATTCAAAAAACATCCTAGTTCATCTGGGATTAAGTTATTTAACAACTGATTTGGTTGCTTTTTTTTTTTTTTTTTTTTTTTTTTTTACATAAAAATCACTTGACTTACCTCTAAGTTAAGGTAGAGCTCTCCCAGAAAGAGCACAAAAGAGTGGAGCTTCTTCTGAGCATCAGCATCTCCCCTGGCAGCTGCATCCCTCTGCTGATATTCTACATGACATCTACAAATGACACCATTGTTAAGAACAACAACTGCTGCTATTTTTTTTCTCTATACCAATATTAGAGTATTGTAGGTAAAGTCACCTTTTTAGGAGAAGATGACGGAAGTTGCCACTTGGTGGGCTGATAGTGAGATGATGTGATAAGTAGTTACAAAGCCTGGCCCCCGTGTAAGAAAAGTTTGGAATGGTGGTGGACTGTGATTGCAAACAATAAGCATATATGCTCCATTTAGACAGCGTTTGGCTGAAATCTACATAATCATAAATCTATATGCAAAATGAGGACAGTATTCTTCTAACCTGTGTGAAGATTAGGTCAACAAGCTCATTCAGTGTCTCCTCAGTAGTAACCGAGGAATTGAGCGTGTCGTTAATGTAGCCAATATCCGAGTCAAAGGACCCTGGCGAGGTGCTCAGGTGACCCAAAAACTCTGTGACCATGTCCGCCAGGCTTGGTTCTCCGTAAAAGTCTTCACCGTCAAAATAAAAATTGTTGTTCTTTGCACAAGGAAAAATGTATAAAAAAAAAAAGAAAGAAAGAAAAAAGAAATATTGACACGTTTGCAGATATAACAGATAAAAAGTGAAACTAAAAGAGTACCAGGAACTTACTTCATACATCATCCCAGTGGGTACAAACTCTGGAGCACTGGCTGAGAGGTTTGATGAGCTCATGGCAGAATCCTCCTGGGTGCATCTCCTGGAGGCAGAGGCACTGTTTGCGTGTGCACTTTGCTGGGGATTGCTCTGCCTTTTTAGATCTGAAAATTATATGAAAGTGTTCAGCAAAAGCATATTACACAAGAAAGGCCATCACACAATAGTGACTACTATCCTCGATGCAAGTCTTTGTGGGTCTTTGTAGCTAACGTTTTATGTACTCCCTAAACGCAAGTTGGCTAAACGTCAAATGCCATATTTCTTGAGAAGTGAAACTGAAACTTAGTCTTTGTTTTTGACTATCTTGAACTCTTTAAACGTTATAGGTAAGGTCAATCTCACTGGCCGACTAGTGGTGTGACATCTGACTGTGATCTTAATTTAGAAGCTACGTTACCTCACTTGAAATAACAATCTAACAGGTGCAGGTCACGGTGCCAGGATGCTAACGGTAGCTAACATTTTAGCAACTAGCTGCTGGTTAGCTAAGAGCAGTGACATTAATCCGCTCAAGGAATTTGGGGACCCAGACAAATTCGACAAACATACGTTCTGTGACCAGGTTAATGAATGACATCGAAGAAATTAACACGAAATAAACATGCTTCAAATTAGCCCTTGGCGTTTGTCTTTGACGTAGCTAATCTTGTCCGACAGCTCCCCACCTTCACCAGCCGTTTCGTTGTGCGGGCTCTCGGTAAGAGACGGAGACGTCCGCGGCTGTCTAAGCGGAGAAACCGTCTGGTTGTAAAAAGTGGTGCTGGTGTTGGGATCCCCGGCGGTGCCCACAAATCCAGGGTCTGCTGTAGGACTTCGGATTCTCCCAGCTCCTGGAGCTCTGTTAAAATTCTCATTCATGACTGCTGGTTTGTCAGTCTCACCCTCAAATCGACACCAGCATTAATTATAAAATAAGCGGATCTGATTGTCTTTTAGAGAAACCTCCCTATCTTATCAGTACACAACACGCACGATCTCTCATACTGGATTTTCCTCCGATTCTATCTTCACAACTTTTGGCTACTTCCTTTAATAACAAACCCACTGCCAGAGGCGTCCTTGATATAGAAATGTAACTATCTCCCTCTAGCGGCGTGGAGGACAACCAGCCATAATTGGCTATAGCAGGAAAAGAGTTCTGTGTATATATATTTTTTTTAAATAGAAGAGTATTTTTTGATAGAAGAATGCATTTAATATCGAGGAATCCTACTATGAAATCAACATGAATTGTGGTCCATTAAAGAACTTCATATAAATAAGATTATATTTGCTAGTGCGCAAAGTGTACACATTTTTAAAAATGCATTGCAGACATGCCTCAGATGTGCCTCAGTCTGAACTCACTCAGTAGCTGCCCGCTACAAACATGTGTTGCACCAGACCTCTCATTGTAAGTATTCATTAGTTGTTTTACCCTCTGGTCATTTTCCACTTGTTTCCAAAAGCTGGATCACATTATAGCGCAGAGAATTCGTGTTCCAGAAATGCAGAGACCCACTCTGATAAAAGATTACTACCCTTTGTTTTTTTTGTTTTTTTTGGGGGGGGGGTTGTTTTTTTGTTATTGTTGTTTTTTTCTCCACATGCCTGCATTTTGGAGTACGTTCAAACATTCAAACTCAGGAATGCACAATGATAAAATGTCTTGCAAGTCTGTTACATATGTTAACACAGATATTAAACAGAGAAAATGTTGCAAAACATTTCCTTGACATACTGTTTTTTTCTGCTGATTAAATTCCTGTTCTGACTGTTTATTAAATACAGACATGTATACAATATGGTTTAACATTCGGAAACATCTAAAGTTCAACATATGAGGTGCAGAGAGTGAAATCGTATTTCATAAGTTCATAAACTGGTAAATTGGAATGTACTGAAATAAATTATTTATCAGTCATTGCATAGACAGCCATAAAACACAGTAGCTCTTTTGAAATAAAAATGCTGTGGATTCTTATGCTGCAGTTACCAGCCTTCTCTTCCTGCAGCTCTTCTCTTACTCCTAAATTCTACCCGCCGTCTTTTCATCTGCCATCGGGGCAGCTGCCACTGATGTGCTTGTGGATTACTATTGACTGAGGAAACAGCTCACGCTCCTTCTGTCTCCACGTTGCATTGTCCCCTCTTCTCTTCTCCTCTCCTCTCCTCTCCTGAACTGAACTGAACTGAACTGAACTGAACTGAACTGAACTGAACTGAACTGAACTGAACTGAACTGAACTGAACTGAACTGCGGAATGATGGCAGAGATACAAACAATGCAAGGTGTGGGTGATGTGTCTGTTGTGGAAATCAGCTCTGCAACAGCTGCCATATGGAACATCTGCAAAGGAATGAATAGATGTTTAAAGTTCTCAGGTGTGGGAAAAGCTGTTTGTGGATGAAGAGAAGAGAACTGAACTGCAGATGAGAAAATGCTATTTATTTTCACATAACAGTTTCTATAAAAGTAAAGAATGCAAAGGAATGCTTTACTCATAAGTGTCCCCCTCCAGTTAAATATTTAACAAAATAAATAAATCATTACAGTAACAATCAGGACACAGTGGATTAAACATGTGCTGTTAAGGTATCCTTACACAGTCACAATAAAATGACTGATCATTTCCTTCTTCTGAATTGTTTTCTTTCCCTCCCATTGACTCTGTTGTTGAATAAGGATTATAAATAACATCTTACAATATCTCTGCATCTGTGACAGTCTCCCATAGTTTCCACATTACACAAAAGTTCCAGTTTTCATCAGTTTGGCACAGAAAAAAGGGGGTTGGGGAAATCTAATTCCATGCCACAAAAAACACAGGTCTTCGTCTTTCCCCATAAAATAAAAGATAATCTTGATCAAAGCCGGCAGCAGTGATCGTGTTTTAATGTAACAGTGTTAGTGCCTTGTTTTTAAATGAGTTAATTTTTTTTTTAGCTTTTCCTCTAGAGCTTCTTTTTTCAGTATTTGTCCAGTGCTGCATGTCCTCCTTTTCCAACTGGGGTCTCCAGTTCACACCACAATTGGAAGGAAGTGGGTGGCCCTGTTCTTCCTGCGGGTTTTCTTCCCTCTCAGCGGCTTCCCGTGGACGTTCAGACCCACAAACATCTGCCGCTTCTTGTTTTTCCACATGGCCGATGCATATGTGTTGTAGCCGTTTTCCTCGATGCGCTCCTTCAGACTGCAGTCAACACCAAATTCCCTCTGAGAAAAAACAAAAGCAAAGTTGTGTTACAATCATTTGACCTGTGAGGTTTAGGCGAAGCACAACCACTTTCTGATGGGGATCCATCATGGTTGCACTTGGTATCGTGCTGAAAGTCACTCCTAATCTGCAGTGCATGCTTTGCTTCGTGTGCTTGTGTAGAACCAGGATACACTTTGGAAAATTGCACAGTTCTCCTTGTGTTTTGTGTGTGTGTGTGTGTGTGTGTGTGTGTGTGTGTGTGTGTGTGTGTGTGTGTGTTCACGGGCCTGGTTGTGATTCAGCGCTATCCTAGCAGTCAGAGAAGTAAAGATAAGGACAGGACTTTGATAAGAGCGGAGGAATCCAACGCTATCTCTCCATCTGGACCCCTCAGAGCGACCCCCTGACCCGGATACTAACCGCTCCGTAAACCTCTCCTTTCCTGCTGATAGCCAGGTAGTAGTTACTGTTCAACCCTTTGATGGCCACCACTCCAACGTCCACCGAAGTGATCTCCAGAATACCTAGGATCAAAAAAAAAAAAATAATAATAATTACCGGTATTCACTGTACTGCAGGTCCCAATAAATATTCCTAAATATCGTAAGTCTGTTTGGCTCGTTAGTGTAAAAAGAGAGCAAAATACTCTGCTTCATGGTGAGTAATAATGGATAACAGTGCATTTCATGTTCATTATGGAACCTTTGATTATGGGAATGCCGTGTCAACTCATAATTATTGCTCATGCACATTCATAATTTCAATGATATTATAAAGTTGCTTTACAACCTACACCTGCGTAACTGATTCCAGCTGCTCAAGCCATTTAGCCCGAAAATTAATGGGTGGAGACCACAGAGGGTCTAATGTTGTTTATGATTTATTTGCCATTTGCGTTTTTCAAGTCCCCATTCAAGCAATTCAAGTAATTCTCAAAGTCTGTTATGAGAACTAATTTATACCCCAGGTTAACGAGGACAGGCTTGGGCTGCAGACAGCTGTGGTTATTTGTGTGGTCTCAGTATCAGAGGTCAAAGAAATATAACTTCCCAAGGTGTCCTTTGACCACAGAACACTCTTTGAGTGTGTGTGTGTGTGTGTGTGTGTGTGTGTGTGTGTGTGTGTGTGTGTGTGTGTGTGTGTGTGTGTGTGTGTGTGAGTGAGTGTGTGTGTGTGTGTGTGTGTGTACCCCCATGTTCCCATACCGTGTTTGATTTCATGCCCTCCTTCCTGACTTTCTTTCCCCCATTTCCTGTGACCTGTCATTATTTTAACCCAATAAGTGCGTGTGTACACGGACACAAACTTCAGTGCGGGGGTGTGAACTCTAAAGACTCAACAACGTGCTTTGATCAGACGAGTGGCCCCTCCTGTGTCTGATGACTGCTTGCGTGGGAGCCTGCTCCACCGTCAGACCCACTCTGTGGTGACCGGGGTGCCTCTCGGGCTGCCAGCCTCAAACAGGAGCGGGCAGTGACGGATGCAGGTGTGCGAAGAACAATGCCTCTCTTAAAAAATACAGAAGATTCGCTCCTCGTCTGTGAGGTCTTAACTGTATCAGTTTCGAGTTCAAACAGCGGCACCTCGGGGCAGAGAGCTCTAGAGCGGCGAGGTAACGGTGGGGACTGTGACACAACGGCCATTGAAGATCACAGGGGGACCGTTTTCCTGAATGGGATCGGATGTCAGGTATGGAGTGAGGATGTAAGACAATCTATGGCGGTCTCTGGCTTTTCTGTAAACATGGGAGGGATGAAAGGGAGGAGAACAGAGGGGGGCAGAGAGAAAGACAGAGGAGCCATGACAGTGAGACTGGGGGAGGAGGGAGGATTAGTAAGGCTGTAATGATCACTGATCAAAGTCAGCCACCGGAGGCAGGGGCAAGACAGGTTGTATACACACAAACACAAAGACACACATACATATGCACACACACACACACACACACACACACACACACACACACACACACACACACACACACACACACACACACACACACACACACACACACACACACACACACATGCACTTAATATTCCAGCAGATAGATGTAAACTTGCACCCTCGACTTGGCTGTGAGTCAAATTGTACTATTGCACAACTTAATTTCAGATCACATGCTGGAGCTTTAAAAGTGCTCAGTCTGGGCCAATTTTTACACCACACATGGACTGAAAAAGTCCATGAGGGTGCTGGGTCTTTTCTTTCAAATGTGGGGCATATTTGATAAGCTCTGGTTGGAGTTATACCAGTAAGTGCTGGTTCTGGAATAAAGTGAGTGCCAGTGAGAATTAAAAGTGGCTTTTATACACAGTGGGGTATCATAAACTCTTAAGCTCTGCAGCATCTGTTTTCTCCCAGTAATGTTTGAACAATTAGGGAAAAGCCTGGTGAGATGGTTCTATTTTGCAGGGAACTCATGCAGAGTGAGGCATAAATCAGATGATATAGTAATAACACTTGATAAGGACCACACTGTGTGTATTTACACAGGCGGGATATCCATCTACTTCCCCGCCTCAGAGCAAAGCAATACATCTCTCTCCATGAAACTCCGTGAGAGCGCCATCTGTTTTCCCCCTACATTAAAAAAAAAAGGCCGCTGCTTTGATTAAAGCAGATGAACGTGCACTGAGGTACACACACAGACTCCCACATATCCTTGGACTTCAATCTTTGTGAGGACTTTCATAGATATGACGTATGACCAAGCACCTTAACCATACCCCAACATCCCAAGCCATCCATTAACCCTAACCCTGACCCTAACCCTACCTTAAACCCGAATCCAACCTCAAAAATGTCCACATTTTTCTAGTAAAATGCAGATTTTAATGCTCAGCATGTAGCAAGTACACACACACACACACACACACACACACACGCACACAAACACACACACACACACTTACCTATACTTCACATACACACTTTTAAATTATGTCCAGAAGCATCTTGCACCACACATGGCGAGCCCACAGAACCACAAATGGTGGTCTCACACACGTGCACATGCGCGCACGTATGCACGCACGCACGCACGCACGCACGCACACACACACGCACGCACACACACAGTCGTGGATAATTAAAACTCTTTACTATTTTTGGATCCATTTAACAAAACAATACTTCATCTGAAACTTGTATGATGGCCCAGTGTGAGTTACACAAATGTAATTATGTAGGTAGGCCGTGCTAATAGCTATATTGCTATTTGCTACGTTGCTATCCTTTTTTTCTTTGCCTCTCCGTAACCTCACCTTCGGTTCCAACTAAGCTGGAGAGCATGTGGGACAGTTTTTCACTGGCATCCCCATAAATCTGTGGGAGGCTGGATACTGGCTCTTTAACAGACAGCGAGTGGCGGGTCCTTGCGGGGCCACAGGCAGCAGCCATAGACAGACCCCTATCCGTCACCTCTCACAAAAAATCAAAATTCATCTATCGTGATATGAATGCAACGTCTTAGAGGTTCTGACACAGGTTAATTGGACCAGTCCTCCACTTGGAAAAAAGGATGTCTACCCTAGGATCATATCTAGCCTCGGGGGGGCCACAGCAAAGACTGAAGCTGCTGTTGTGTAGTATCCTTTGCAACGCGAACCTGATACGAGGGCACATAATCCACGCACAGTGTCCCCAGACCCCCTCGGGACACAGCTTTTTGATGGTACCACCGCTGACACTGAAGACGCAGGGCTTTGATGTGGTCACAATGACGCTCCGCCATGTTATTCATGAACTTGTCCCATCCAGAGAGTGCCCCATGCCCGCCCCCCCAAAACACACTCACATTTTCAGCTCCCTCCAGAACACGAAGCAGTGTGTGAATTCACTGACTGTGTCTTCAATTTCACAGCTAGTCAGTAAGTAAAGTTGCCTCTCCCGTGATCTTGTGAAAATAAATAAACATGTCCTACTGTATTTGTGGTTCACCTGTCCCGTTACTCAGAAAGAGAAATATATACATCTATACTGTATGTGGATTTCTGCCTGTGCACATGTGTGCCACATGTGATGCCGTATGATCACATCAGCTATGCGAGTGCCCATTGGCTGATAGGCACACAGATGCAGCATGGTGGGAATTCTGGGGGACTAATGGGAAAGCTGTTTTACTGACTGATATGCCGAAACATACAACGTGTAATCACCTTAAAGACTTGTTTCAATGAGGGCACATGTCAAACTGCTTTAAACAAATGTCTCTCTGTGACTGAAGAGATGTAATTAACCCAGCTTCGGCTGGCAGTCTGAGTGGGAGAGTGAGACGCAAGGAGGCAGAAACAGTCTGCAAGCATCAGTGAGGCTGAAAACGCTGCACCCCCTCCCTGAAAGCCCTGTTCCTCTGTGGCCGTTATCAGCGCTGTTTACTCTGGACTGTGAAGACAGCATGATAATGGCCCGGTTATCTGACCCTGCTTCTTTTTAAACCATCTGGGAGCTAAAATCATCGTGCTGAGTGTTTGGACAGCAAAGATATCAGCAGGATGTCTGGTTTAAAACAAAATGACAAGTGTGATCAGGGATTGCTTCTTCAAAACTACTTTTTTGATGCTGGGCTCATTAAGCTGAATTTAATTTGGATAAAGCAGCAGACAGACGCCCTCAGACGCCCTCTGCCCTCAGACATGCAGGCAAGCAAATTCAAAAACCTTTTTGTTGCACACAGGATCACATTTTAAAATCATTTTCAGCTCCTTTAGAACATAATTTACGATTGCTGGACTTGACTTTGTTACTTTAGTGTGCTGAGTTACTTACTGAGAGGGTCATCCTTGCTTTTGGTACCATTGACATTTCCATTTCTATCGATCCTCAGGAAAAACTTCTGGAATGAAAACAGCTTCCTCATCCTTATGTCCCCTTGGAGATGACTGTAGCTGCGCACATGCCTACCCTGTGATCCCCGAGTCTGACCCAGGGGATCTCTAGCAGCTCTGGGCCTGAAAACGACTACGGTCTGAGAGGCGTTCAGCGGAGCTCTGGCAGTTTGCAGGTTTGCAAAACTCAGTCTGTCCTTGTGAAGATGGCAGGTCGCTCCAGGAAGGGAGAAGGAGAAAACAACCAGTGCAAATAAGAGAGGCAAGGACAGTGATGGAACCAGTGGCGATGAGCTTAGTCTAGAGGTTGTTCCCAAAACAGAACTACAAGGAGCTCCTGACCCAGTCCTGGAGCAGATCGAGGCAGAGGCAGCCTTACTCCCTCCAGCAGCCCATTTGATCATGGTAGTGTGCTATGTGAAGGACTAGAAGCAGCCTCAGAGCCTGGGACATGCTGCTGGGGGCGAGGATGGGCTGGGAGCTCAGGGAGGGGAGCCCTCCACAGTCTACAGGGTCCAAATTATGTTACAATCACAAGAAATTCTATGATTTCCTTCAATTTTGGCTGTAAATTTAATCACATTCAAACTCCACTGAAGTCTCCTCACCACGGGAAGGTTTTGATTGTGACCTTTGGCTGCTCCAGCGGTTGCTCCTTGTGTTTCCAGGCTAAATTTTAAGAAAAATGAAGAAAAATCTTGTTTAAATCCAAGTCCAAAGTTTGCCACTTGTTCAATTCCTTATTTCCAGAGAAAAGCAAAAGGAGCACCGGACTTTCTACCTGTCTGAGAGCTGCTACAGACCACATGTGCAGAAGGCATTTTCAGATTTCACTGAGGGGAGGAAAACGAAGACCCAAGATTTATAGAGGAATCCTGCTCAATCCAGGCGCATGTCAGATAATCCATCTGTCTTCTGTTGCCCAGCTCACTCCTCTCTCTCTCTCTCTCTCTCTCTCTCTCTCTCTCTCTCTCTCTCTCTCTCTCTCTCTCCTTCTCTTTCCCCACCCAAATTGCCCCCACCTCCATACAGCATCAGGGCAACGGTCCGGGGAGGTCTTTCCCTCTGTCTGGGGGTTGAGTCAGACTTGTTGGCCTCCTGCACGTCAGTATTTTCATTTGAGGATACCTGGCGAGATCTCTCAGTCACAAAAAATGAGGGTGTAGCTGTTAGTTATTTGATCCCACCCTCTCGTTACTCCACTTCCCCTCTCACATATGGGAGTAAGTCATGCGCTGTGGCATGCCCGTGTGCGTTTGTGTGTCTGCCTCCAAATAAATATAACTCACAATATATCGGGGTGAGGTAGTACCAGACCGGTGCAGATTACTGCAGACTATGTCGATGATTGCAGTCAAAAACCTTCAAAGGTGAGCAAAATGAAATGCATCAGCTCATTTCTTAGTTCAGGACATGACAAGTCCCCCCCCCCNNNNCCCCCCCCCCCCCCCCCCCCCCCCGATGTCTTCAGATAAAAAAGTATTAAGTTTCTGTTGCTGGTCCCAACCTTGGTGCCGCAGAGGCCACTCTGGTTCTCTGACTCTGCTTGATCATGGTGCTATCTCCCCTGCTGTGCTGCAGTGTAATGATCCTCTCCAGTTTCACTCACCAGTGCTTCCTCTGTGACTCAGGTGTCCGGCTGGCCCTCGCCTCATTTGTTCCTCAGCAAGAGACATGGGGATGGACCCCGCTGTGGCAGATTAAAACGCTGTGCAGCCTTCATGTTATTTGTGGTTCACATGGGACAGAAAGGAAAGACTGATAAACAAAATTTACGCTGATCCTTAGAGAATCTGCCCTGTTCCGCGCTTTCCCTCCAGTAAATCAAAATTTTTAGTGCCTGCTTTTAGGCCTGTCAACGATCCGCAGCCAGAGCAGCGGTCTGGTGGCTTTATCTGAGGACATAAACAAACCAATCTTATCAGCACTTCCTTTGCACCGTCCCTTCCCTCTCTGATAACCTGAACCACTGCAGAGGAAACACAGCAGCAGATTTTCTTCTGAAGCAAGAATAAGAATTAATGTGATTAATATTCCCATTTAAAACAATGACTTTTGCTAGAAAATATTTTTAAATGCCATAAAAATTAAATTATTTCCTATTCCAGACATATGTCAGATCCGCCATCAGTTCTAAATGTTGTGTTTAAAGCCGCTGCAAGCGCTCCAGTGAGCCTCCAATGATACTGAGATACTCATAAGATTTGCAGGATTTATTAAGAAGCAAGGAAAAGGTATTTTGTTCTTATAAAGCCAACAATTCATGTGTACTTTTCCAGCTAAATGCAATATAAGCGAGATTTGCAGGGTCTGGAGAAAGTCTCATCCCTGCCATTGTTCCACAGCTTTAGCATTCAATTTATCTTTATAAAACTTCCTGAATCGCATTTCAAGGTAAAAATAAACAATAGGCAATAGGACAGACAAATGTGCTGCTGATCTCTCCCCACAGGCTGTGTCTCAACCTGGGATTTTTACACTATTCTCAAAAACAAAAACATAATCGCAATGAAAAGTAAAATGCCGGAAATTACTACAGGGCAAACGGTACTGATTGCCAAACAGAAAAAAAGAAAGAAAGTGCATGGAAAGATTCCTTTTCTTTCCCATTTCTTACTCTTGCTTGTCTGCATCGTCAACATTTTTAAGTCGGATCAGAGTTGAAAGCTTAAATTTAATGCTAATCAATATCTATCAATCACAGAATGTGACTTTTATTGTTGTGTGTTTATTGCCATTTACCTTCAACCATAGTCTCTGGTTGCTAAGGCAACCGCTGAAGTACAATGCATAATTTTCTATTTACTTGATCAGTACGTTTTCTCCCAGATGGGGTGAAGGAACTAACAATGCGCCCGTGGAACCCTCCCTGAGGCAGCTCTTCCTTTACGTCGAGGCGCTTCCCTTGAACCTGTAGCTGATCCTGGCTGCAGCAGGTGGAACAGCCACAGCAGCGTGCAATCTGTTGCTCTGCCTGCTTTGTGTCCCACTTCCCGTGGGAGTTCACGTCATGTGTGTCTGCCTTTGCTTGGCCTTGTTGCAAACACGTTTTGGCTCCTCCTCTTTGGTACTCTATCATTAGCCACTTTTATGAAGAGAAGCGCCGCGCTCAGAGCTGCGTGAAGCTTAATCCATGCGAGGGAGGCAAACACACGGCTCGCAAACAACCTAACAGGCCAATGGCAACCATGTGTGTCTGTCTGCGTTCCCTGGGGCCCGTTCTGTGTGCGCTGGGTCAGAGGAGGCCAAGGCTTTAATAAAGGAACACGGCTGGTACTGGGATGCCAGTCTGAGCGCCTGCGGGACACACAGCCTGATGGGGTCCAGATGAAAGCCAACAGACTGGACTTCTTCCTCCAAACCAGCAGCACGCTGGTGCACCAACCCAGCCCGCTCTTCCTCTAGCCTCTCTCCCAGGGTTTACTCCGGGATTTGAAGCCTAAGCCGCCAGATTAAAGTACAATTCTCCTTTGATGGTGCTGCGAAGCATTTCACCAGTCTCAGGACGATGACAGGGATGCACACCGGCTGGTGTGGAAGGCCTGCTTTGTTGTTGGTCATCGAATGTAAATATTTAATTTTGTGGTTGTGTTGGGGTGTCTGGTAGCTTATGTGATGAGGCTGCTGTTTCCACCTTCACATTGATCAATAGATGGTTGTCATGTTATCCCCTCCACCACCACCACCACCACCACCCCCTAGAGACAGAGACTTACATCATCCATCTGTGCCGAGTGTCGGTTTCAACAGGCCCAGGGAATTTACTTACAGGTCACTGGATCAGCTGATCGCCAACTGCCGCTCTTCTGAAGTGACAGCGCAGTTCATTTTACACGCTCAGTCTTTTGCAACAGTGTGTTTGGAAGCCTTTCAAGCTACTGTAATGAAATATACAGACTTTTCAATCGATCTAATGTGGAAAATAAAAAGAACTGATTTCCCATCTGCTGACATGAACTGAAGATAACTATAGAAGCTGAGAAAAATTGAAAACGTCACCTGTGAAAAACACACTTATTTAAATTCACCGTCCAACGTTGGTTTTATAAGTTGTAGGGGACTCTGCTAAGTTGTGTAAAGCCAGAGCGGAGTTCTTTGTTTTCTTTGATATTTTCAAGCATTTCCTCAATCATTTCTTCCCACTGTGCAACAATAAGCGCAATGACATAACAGCCTGAAAGGTTAGGTAATGTAACCGGATGGTGTCTGCTTTGTCCAAATATGAAACACACACCCAGACACACACATTTTTGGATTTTAGGACATGTTGCACCACACTGGTCCAGTACGGTGTTACACCCTTACATTAGTGCTGACTAACTCTTGGTTTCTGGCCTGGTTGATAGTTTCTGGCCTGGTTGATAGTGACCAGGCGCTCAGTCAGTTTCTGCCTTGGTCAAGTTTAGACAGAGAGGAGCATGGGAAACCAGGGCCAATCCCTGAAATGAAGCTCAGTGCCACTTCTCCAGCTGGCACACAGCAGTTAGCACTCTGTGGCAAAGACGACTTTCTTCGCACCAAAGGTCACAACGCTGAGGAGGCGCTAGAAAGCGAGGTGCTAAATGCAATGCTCTGAATTTCCTGCTTCAAACACAGGCATCATACCAACACTTTAGACACACATTAACTTTTATTTCATGTGTAAAAATTGGTTTTTTTTTCCACAAACACCTCATTTAGACACATTAACAATGAAGACGCAAAGCATGAATCAGTCATGGTCATATACTGTAGGCAGGAACTTGTACAACACTGAATAAGCACAGCGGCCATCTTTGGAGGGACCTGAGAGGGATGACCTGCAACACCTCTTTCTCACTGGTCAGTCACAGAGGAGGAGCACCACAGGTTCCACTGTAGAACTGTTCTGGTTCTGCAGCTGATTAAACTATGATTGACATTCGCAACCAGGATGGATGGAACAGGACGATGTCGCCAGAATAATGTAAACACACAGTATAGCTCTGACAGGAAGCATTTATACTTACTATTAACAATTCATTAATGAGGTAACAAATCTGTTTGTACATTCTGGTTTTAGGAGTTCACTTATTGAAATAAGCTCTGATCTTGACTAAAATTATGTACCGCTTATGTTCACATATTTCTTTTTGCATTTTTTAAAAAAGACTTTTGTGTGTTACTTTTAAAACCAGACCAAATCAAAAGGTAACACGAGGCCGTGACTCTTTAAAATGCGAATGCTCAGTTTTTCAGGACATTATTTTTTTCAGTTTTTCATTTGCAGCCAGATGACGCAGTGTTGACCTGGAAGTAAAGCCTGTCCACCCACAAGCTGAGCTGAGCTGTCAATCATGACCTTTTGCCCTGTTTTATAGCTTCAAATATCTGAGTACTAAATAACCCTTCCCATGAACGTGAAGATGGCGGTTTTTGCCTCACATTCAGGAAGCTCTCATGTCAGTGACTCGATTATTAAAGCACCTTAACTGTTTGTCTTAATACTTCGCGTTATAGAATATTATATAATGGCTTGAGATTTTGTAGATTTCACATGCTTATCTTACCTATTTTACAGTTGAACGTTTTTGAAGTTTAGTCTTTTGCAACAGTTGAATTACATCCAGCTGTGGAGGATCCTGCATGCTGTCTTTACGCATCACAAAATAGCATGAGAATAACTGTTATCAATCTTTTATGATTCTAATCATTTTCATCTTTGACGTTTTTAACTGTGAATTCCCCATCGTTTTTTAAAAAATATATTTTCAATAACTTTTGCGGATAATCATTGAGAACCACCTAAGCTGATAAAAAAAAACAATTAAAAAACAAAAAATATTATCCAGAGAGCAGCGTAGATCTTTGCTTTGGACGTGTTCAGTGGGTGCAGTACTGCAAGAGTACACAGCATTGCTGTGGTTCCATTCATGTGTGGGTGTGTGCGTGGGTGTGTGTGTGAGAGTCCAGCTAAAACCCACAGGTGAAGCAACATTGTTTTTGGACCGACCTGAGAGAGCAGCGACCCAACAACTTTAACTTGTCGCAGAAGCGAGAGGACATGGAGTTTTTCCTACAAACGGGACCTGTGTGAGGAGTAAGGAGGCTCAGAAATGCATCCAAGCAGTTCAAAATGCGCTGCAGGTAAGCTTTACCCACCTGTCTTGTCTTTGCAGTCCTGCGTGTTGCACTTTCTCTGCATTTCTGGTTTGGAAATCTTCTCACAGAGGCTGTTTGGCATCACAGCAGAATCCTGCATGCTGACACACCTGACCTCCCGCTGCTGCTGCCCTCCACCGCAGCTCACAGAGCACTGCACAGTCACACACGCAGCGATATTTAAGTTCAACTCCATGAAAGCTGCCAGCCTGAATTTGGAGTGTTTCTGGGCGATCTCAACCGTGTGTGTGACCGACCTGCTCCCAGTCCTCGGCCTTCCACTGGGTGCAGGGCTTCAGGCCGCAGGCCTCTGTGCTGTTTGGCCTCAGCGTGGTGTTACAGCGATGAGGTGCGGGACAGTACACCAGCCGCTCCCGCATGCCTTCGCCACAGCTGCCAGAGCACTGAGGATAACAGTAAGAATCAGCTACCTGTGGCTACCTGCTTTTTTGCTGCTTAAAACCATAACATAAGTAAAGTGAGCCTGACGTAACTCATGGTTAAGTCCAGTAATAGTGGTCTTTGCTTAAAACTATTACAGAAATAAAGTGTTTCAATGTGTGTATTGCTCCTACTGGTCCCCATGGTGATATACTCCAGGTCACACAGGGCTTTTGTAGGCATGTCAGTGAGCTGACAGGTCTGCTGGACACATTTTGACAGTGAAAGGGTCTGAGAGGACGTTGACTCTGAGAATCGACACACTGGACATCGCGGTGTTTCCTTCCTGCCACCCCACAGCTGTCTGGACACTGTCAAAGAGATGATGAAAATGGCTGACAAGAACGTGAGCAGACACTCGCAAAGGAGACGAACACACCAACACACCCCTGGGAACAGAACAAGTAATTAATATTATGGTAGTTAAATCAAAATCACCTTGCTCCAGCTGCCACTTTTCCAGTTGGCACACGGCTGCAGGTTACACGTGCGCGCAGGCTCAGGTCTCTTGATGTTGGCGCAGTCCTCATCTCTATTGGAGCTGCACGCCACTGTCCTCCATATTGCTCCAATCCCACATGTTGTGGAACACTGTTGACCAAATAAGGGTGCACTCTCAATAAATCAGAGTTTGGAGTCATTTAGCCACCTCAGTGACAAACAGAGGCAGAAACAGGTCCCTGAAACAAGGCGTTGCTCCGCTTAGTTCTCAGACTTTCTCTACTTTGGGATGATTCTGCTCTTCCTGGAAGAAGACGGTTCACAGCGATTGCCAGTACAGATTCTTTCACCAAACGAGTCCCGTTTCTTTCCCTCATTTAGCATTTTTATTGATTTCAAAAGTGCTATTTTGGTATCAGTTGTCAGTTCCCGCTGACACGGTCACTTCCATGCAGGCCCAACATGCGCAGCTGCGAATGGAGGCGGCAGAACTCCAGGGGATGCAGTCACCTCTGCAGATCAGCTTTCAAAGCTCTTAATTTCACGGCAGTCACGGCGTAACAGGGCCGAGAGGAACGCAACCTTAAAAGGTTATGGGCTGGCCCTGAAAATGGGCAGCAGTAATTTTAAGTGTGTGCACAAAGGACCAAAACGTGAACATTCAGCAGGCTGGTGCTTTTGAAGATAACGCGGTCATAAATTTTATGCACCCACCTCACTCCAGTTTCCTGCAACCCAGAAAATGTCCATGCTGACAGGCTTGGGGTTGGTCTGGTCACTGGTGGGGCTGCCCTGTGGGATGTCTGGCTCCTGACTTTGGCTCTTGGTGCGGCTGGAAGTGGACTTCTTAGGGTGAGGGGTCAAGCTGTTTTTCTTGCGTGTGACAGCAGGTTTCTTAACTTTAATAATCTTCTTCGTGGAAAGGGGTGATGAGGCAGTGGTGAAGGGTCTTCTTGTAGTTGTGGATGGAGGCTGTGTGGTGTGGAAGACGGCGGTGGTGGCGAGGGGAGTCCTGCGTGTCCACTGGCTGTATGGGCTGTTGGGACGGGTGGTGACAGGGTAGTGTTGAGTGGTCGCTGCCCATGTTTTGGCAGTGCTGTGTGAGGAGGAGGAGGTCGTGGGCGGTTTGGACGTGAACATGGTAGTTGAACCTGTCTGTGAAGTGTGCATGACAGATCCAAAAGATGTTGGTGGGGTTGATTGAAGAGGGATTTTGAATGGCGCAGACGTGGTAACATCCAGGTCGATAATCCCCTCCTCCTCCGTCATCCTGTCTTCAACAACATAATCATATCCTGGAGTGTACCCTACCATATTTGGCGTACTTCCGTCCTCTTCTTCCTCCCTTTCATCTTTGCTGTCATCGGCTTTAGATGGGAAACCTTTTCCAAGCTTGTCATTTTTCCTCAAATGAATGCTGAACTCGTTGTCTGCGTCTGCGATTTCAGAAATGGTGGTTTTAGAGTTCGCTGCTCTACTTTCTTCGGTTGTTGTCTTCATCACGGCGACGGAAGAAGTGGGAGTCGCTGAAGTTGCGGTGCTCCTGGGAGCCCAGGTGGATGGAAGAGGATGCCGAGTGGGCTGGTTCTTGGGCGGGTAGATACGACGGTATTTAGGTGGATGCCCAGGTCGTCTCTGGAGACCTGAGTTCGGGCAGCTCTGTAGGGCGCAGAGTGATCTGGATCGAGGTTTAGTCGACAGATCGCAGGTTTTCTTGGCTGATACAGCGCACATAACTGTACGTGAGCGAACGCCTCCTCCACACGTGACTGGACACTGCATCCCAATGAAGTAAGATAAGAAAATTAAAACTGCTTTAAAACGATAATACAGAAAAGTGACAAAGAAATACCTCTCCCCAGACACCAACAGCCCAGTCGTGTCCACAGGCTACGTCTCTGTTGCATGGCACTATGGGTTTGGGTTTGAGAAGATGTTTACATTCCGCCGGGTGGAGGACCCGTTCCTCCCCTGACATGGTGCGCACACACAGCACAGTTCGCTTCCGGACCCCGTCAGATCCACAGGTGGCTGTGCACTGCTGCCAACCACCGACCCACCACCTGAGGAAGACAGGACGGCAGAGGGGTGACAGGGAGTTCTATGTTGAAACGTTGAGGATCCTGGCAGCACGCAGACCATTCCCAAAACATTGTTCTGATCCAAACCTTGCAGGACAGTCCATAGTCTTGCATTTCCGGTGTCTGTCTTCTGGACGGCTCTCCGAATCACACAGGGACTCGTCCACGACACCCACGTCCATCTCAAAACAGCGTGAAGGCTGTAGTTGGTCACCTGAGTGAGTTCAGAGTGCTCACAGTGTGACTATGCTGTCACTGCAATATTCAGTGTTTCTAGTCAACTGAAACACCAACCTAATCCACAGGTGGTGCTGCAGTCGGTCCATGCCCCATGTCTCCACCTGTAAACAGGCTGGCTGACCTCATTGCCTGTCACTCTGGTCTTCCTGATGCTGTATTCATATTTTAGACCTGGGTTTGTCTCCTGAAAGAGCAACTGGAAAACCACACAAGACAATTGAGACTGAAAAGGTAAAGAAGAGAAGAAAAGAATAGAAACCCACCTGCAGCATGACTGGCTGTTTGGTGGGCCCAGGAGCTGTGAGGTTCTCCATGTTCCCACTGCGCTCATAGTAGAATGTGGTTCCACCAGCCACATATTCCCCATTCCATTGGATGATGTAGTTGCCATTGAGGAAATACTCCTCTGATGACTCACTCTTCAGAGCCAGGAAGTTACCTGCCTCCACCACTTCCTTCACCAGGATGTCCCGCGCTCCGACAGGTATCACACCCACGTCAGTGTACCCTGAGAGGGCGGAGAGAGGGGAGTCAGAGTCACGGTGAGGGAACGGATGGCCCACCATGGCTGCTGCCACATGCAAACTAAAGTCTCTCTCTGATCTTTAATAGTGGCTGGGTTGACTCTGTGGGGCTAGTTGGTGTGTGTGTGTGTGTGTGTGTGTGTGTGTCAGTGTGGGGGGGCTATGCCCTGTCTGTTTTTTATTGTGTTTGGATGAAGGGTTGGATGGGGGAGGACAAAAGTGGTTATGAGTAGGTCTGTAGAGTTTAATGATGTTTGTGGGGAGGTGAGTGTGTGTTTGTATAGAGGGTGGGGGGAGGTTTGCCCTCCATTTATGCCTTTTGAAGTCTGTCACATCTGGGCTGCTATCTGGAGAGGATGATGTGTGCGGGAAAAGACACACACACACACACACACACACACACACACACTGAAGGGAAGCAGGGTTCTAAAAATTGGTTCTCTAATAATTTTATATCTATATACAGATGAGCACATACGCACATCACACGAGCAGAGAACATCAGCGAAACAGCTGCAGTGGACAAGAAGGCTGCCGTGACAACAAAGACTCAGAATGATGTAATGCTAATGAACCGACACTAAATGACTTTATTAGCAGACATAAAAGTTGAATTCTGAGGGGGGTTTCCACACCTTTGGAGGTGCATCAAGGCTTTGCCTCATTAATAGGTTGTCTGTTTTCTTCATGTTTTCATGCATTGTCACTTTTTTCTCAACGGGGTGCTGGAGTCTATCCCAGCAGTTACTGGGAGTCCATTACAGATGCATCAGAATTTACTTACACATTCACACTCACACTCACTTCAGGGGCTCCATTCAACCTAATGTGCATGTTTTTGGACTGTAAGCGAAGGTGGAGAAAGGAAAGTCTGGAGAGCCAGGACTTAGAGCCTGCGCATGGTGACATGGCTCAATTTATAAGTGTGTTTAACTACCATCCTCTTAGTCCTGGACTCACCCAAGCCTTCTTCTTCATCAAATGACTTATAGACCATTTCACAGCTTTTGCCATCACCCAAACAGACACCACAGCGGTCTTCCACTGCATTTGAGTCAATGCCATAGTCACAGCCAACATCCTGAAGGCAAAAACATACACAACAAAGACACAAATATGTAGAAAACAGCCAGGGAAACATTACAGAAACATAAGAAGTGCCTTTTGTGTTGTTACTGATGTAATTACACTTAAACATGATATCCTACTCTGCTGTAACATGCCGCCCCTCCCTCTTTCTGTCTCTTACCCAGCCACACTACCTTGCACACTCCATTAACGCAGATGCTCCTTGAATTGTTCACGAAACAAGGTGTTCCATCTGTCACGGTGTCCAGCATCTTCTCAGAAAAATACTCAGTGGATGGTCGACAGTGCAACTCGCAGGGGTGTACTGCGGAGAGTCGAAGATTACAGGTGAAAAGTAGTTTAATTACTTAGTTTTTTAATTATTATTTTTTTTCTCCTATTGTGCAAATTTAAAAGTATTTCTTATGATTGATTTTAACTTTTATTTAAAAAGGAACATATTAACTCTAATACATAAACAGTATAATAATTCATTAAGAAAACTGTCATAAACACTATGATTCTTATAAGGTACCAGAGATGTTTAAAAAAGGAATTTCCAGGGTAAATAGTGACATCTGTTGGCTGTTATTTGCAATTGCCTGTAAACGTTTCAAAGAGTAAAAGCAATACGCACTGTATATATTTAAACTAGTGTTTATTTAAAGACATTGAATACTTACGTGGATTTGATACGGGAATCCACTGGTACAGTTCATTGTTATAAGGTACAGTGTCAAACTCACTGCACTGCATCTCCCGAAATGTTGGTTTATCCTTCTGACAGCGTTTTGTGTAACATGTCCTGTAACGCTTCCGTTCCCCTGTGCAGTACTTACCCCCAAACTCCGGTCTGTGAAAACAAAGAGCATTCATCAGGACAAGACATAGTTTTGATTTGCTTTGTGATGTGGTGCCAGTTTAATGACTCACTTGGGGTTGTTGCATTCTCGCTCCGCTGACTGTACTCCAGTTCCACAGGTCCTGGAGCAGTGGGACCAGGTCGTCCATTGTCCCCAGCCTCCATTCACTGTTTCTGGGAGTTTCCCCACAATCACACATTCCCCTGAGATACACCACTGAAAAGAAAATCAGTTAATTTGCAATCTTTAAACCTATTTTTGTTAGTTTTTCAGTACAGATCTTGGTGAAGGACAGGCTTTGCTGACGGAAAGTATTTTCTTTTAATGCTTCCCATATTTTTTACCCTCCCCTGCATTTTTCTGTAGACAAGCATGTATTTTTTATGCACCCAGATATTTATTTAACCTCTAGACCTTTTTTTTTTTTTTTTTTTTTTTTATGGCTACTGGTGCAACATTGCACCGCTGCCCCATCATACCTATGAGACAAAATCATGCTGAGAAGCTTGTTTTATTTACACGGATTATCCCCTATTCTCTGCAAAGTAGCACTGACATCATAATAAATGACCCAGAATCACCACCCACCTTCTCCGGCCCACAGCGGGTGCCATCTATAGGCGAGTCCAATTTGGAGCGACAGGAGCCGTTTACCGAACACCAAAGAATTTGGCAAACATTCTGAAACAATGTTCAAACACGTTCAGATAAAGTACACTTCTGTCTGACTTTCAGGCGCAGCATTACTCACATCGACCTCGTTACAGAAGGTAGCGTTGGAGCCATACTGGAGCTGGCACTGGTGGTGTGTGGTGTAGCGGACTCCGAGGCGAGCCAGGGGTGTGGTGAGGTCCCTCTTGGATGGACGATCATCCAGACAGAAGCCCCAACCGCGACTTGGAAACACAGATGTGTCACCAAAGGTTTATTAACATTCATGTTAAACTGTATATGTGCAGCTGGATGATGGTTAAACATCAAAAACTGAGACCATTACTGTTTAAAGGCAGCTCTTAATAAATGTGACTCTCAGTTTTAGAGGAATTGGATTCATCTTGGACATTTTTCATGCTGAAAAATTTGTGCTGAAGCAAACAGGGTGTGACGGGCAACCCTCTTATTTTCCTTTAGGCTTCTCCTTGGTGTTTGTGGAGCTTTTACCCTTTAAGGAGTGCAAATTCAGCATATTCAGACTTCTTTGTTGCCATTCCAAAACCTCTGAATTCCACAGTCATTGCATTTGTTTTTCAACTTTCCTCTCATCAGTCAAATCTGCAACCTTCATATATGTTTTATGAAGATCCAGCCTTACTCCAGGAAGCGAGTGATGTACTCCTTGGAGCAGGACGACCATGTGAGGGGTGAGCTGTCATACATGAGCTGCCTTGACATGATAAACGGGTGTCTCCCCTCCAGCTCACAGTCGTTTCCCTGGCCGTCGTGATGAATCCCAAAGCTGTTTACAGATGACGGATTATTAGAACACCACACGGAAATGTTTAACAAAAATGCATTGGTGAATAAATCTCCTGAAAATTGTCAGCAATGCACACCAATGCTAACGCTAGTCCTATTTTTTAAGTGTTAAAAAAAAAGCGATGTTATAATTTGATCAGAATTATTCATTGTCTGGTGGGTATCGTATTCCATTAACCACACACTTGGGTGCATGCGTGACTGACCTGTGGCCCATCTCGTGAGCGACGGTGAATGCGACCGGCAGCCCCGAGTCCTCGTTGATGTTGCAGCTGCGATGAGGCTGACACATCCCGGACAGATGGGACAGACCCAGCGTCTCACAGGGCTGGTTCATTCCAGCACAGATGTCTTTCCTAGGGACCACGGTCAAGTCAGGGATCTGCATTGTGTCACCCATTTCAGGACAGATGTGGGCGTGCCACTTGCCTGGTGATCAAAACGGCCACGTCGTGATGAGCCGGGTGTGTGTCACTCTGGGGGTTGAGGTTTTTTTGCCAAGCGCAGAAACTGGACAGCGTGGTGTCCGCGTGGTGAACGATCTTCAACCCTTTCTGCAACAGAGAGGTAAATTAGAACGATGGCTGACATTTCATTCAGATGCAGCATTCTGTCACAGGAAGTTTGTCATCTGTCACTTCCTGGTTGTTGAGGTCATTCAGAGGTGCTGTTGCAGCCTTTAGCAGACACTGTTCCTGATCAGTTATACCTCTTCGCCGTGCAGTAAAATGAGTCGGACCAGGATGACGTGGATGGCGTTCCCAATGCTGGCATCATGGAAGATTCCAGCCACCTGTTAACCCACAGTTCCCTGTCAGTGCTTTGAAATGGCTGTGAGCGGGTGAAAAGTCCCTCAATCCTCACCATGTTCATGATGGTGAAGATGTAAGACTCCACGTTATCGCTGCCGTGGTACTCGATGAGCTTGGAGTCAGCCACCACCATGGTCTCCACCCACCGCTCTTTGCTGACTGAGCGCTGCGTGCGAGGCCGAGCCTGGCCTCCGCCCCTCTGCTGCTCCCTCTCCCACTCCTCCCTCTCCTCCTCCGCTTCTAGGGAATCACTTGGAGCATCTACGGGACAGATTATTGGAGAGATCACCGACGGCCTGTCCTCACTTGACACCTAAAATTACTCGTAGGTGCACGATTAGCCAAACATCTGCAGCGTCAAACACATCACTGCACACATACCTTGAACTCCACACGGGCCGGGAGTTGCTCCAGGCGCAACGTCCCGCTTTTTCCTGTGAGTTTCTGTGACTCTTGGATAGATGATATGTGGCTCTGGAGCCTCTGCAGCATCGTGAGAGGAATTCTGGATCGGTTCAATAAAATACTGTCCCTCTGGCAGGGAGAAGAAGCCTCTCTGAGGGAAACAAAAATGACAGAAATTAAGATGCTCTATCTGGAAACAGTCAAAGAGTTTTAGCATTTTCTTAAAATCTGAAGACCTTTTTCTAAAATTCCTCATTAATGTGTTATGAGTAGAGCAAAAATCATCATGGAAAACTGTAATTGCCACTCTTTAAAGTGGAGGGGTTGGACTGTAGAAAAGGTCACAGGTAATTTCAATCATTATTGGCCCGACAGATCTGAAAATGACACTTTCTGCTCCCCTGAAGCACATTCTCTGTCTGCGGCCCTTTTTTTTTTTTTTTTTTTCAAACCTAAGAATGCCATGCATGTTGTTACTGGTGCAGACTATTAACCTGCTGATTGGTGAAGTTTGCTGACGTACACACCGATAGATAAGTACATAGAAACACACCCCAACATACAAACAGGCATGAAAACATACGAGAACAAACACGAATCATTTTTTAAAAAATGAAGGCAGCCTCTGTCTTCATTTCCTTGTACTGTAAGAACATTTCTGTGTCATCTCTCTGTCTGTGTGTGTGTGTGTGTGTGTGTGTGTGTGTGTGTCTGTTGAAGCAAGCCCAGACTTTTCTAGGATGAACTCCTCCCTCTCCCCCTAAAACAACTTGCAGGCAACAGAACAAGGGTGATTCAGAATTCTTTCTACAGCCCGACAAACAAAGTTTTCTTTTGCCTGCTGGTGAATGAGCCCACACTCTCTAAGTCCGTAAGATCAATCCAAAGAGTTCCTAAAACGTGTTTGTTGATTCTGGAGGGGGAGCCAAAGGCAGATGGCGAACATTTAGGCCAGTTGCGTCTGTTCTGCTCTGCCCCACCGTTCGCTGCAGCTCCACGCTGCTCGCTTTTCTGGGTCACTCCAACAAGTTTTACATGTTTTTCGGGACACGTGTTTAAACCACAGTCGGTCCAAAGAGCTCTGACAGAGTGTATCATGTTTCTCCTCATGGGGAGTTCAGACGGTGCAAAGATCCAGAGGAGAGTTCCCTTTAGAAAGAATACATCATGTTACACCACCTGTGATACTGAAGATTATAAAATAAGACAATTACAGAGTGGGACAGAGATGCTCTGGCTTTGTCTTCCATGTGAAAGCAACAGTTTAGCGTGCAAAACAACCCCCTCGGACTACTTTTCCCAGAACGTGGCCCACAGCCAGGGGTCACTGAGCTATGGCCGACTCATCTAACAAAATGCATGCTGATATGGCTTCAGCCAGTTAAGAGAGCTCTCCAGGCTGCTGCAGGATCGACGGATTACCAGATCAAGTGAGACAAAACACAACTTTCTGCTGTACGTATTCAAGATTGATGGGATTTCTTTGGTATCACTAAACATCCAGAGCAAAATCCCCAGAAAAACCTGCTTGTACAACACCAAGCTGGGATTATCCTGCAAAATTTGTGGCCTGAATCCTTAATTCCATTCCATCTGAAGCAGCCTCAGACAGGAGTTCACTTTCCTCTCGTCCACCTCTGCCACCTCCTCTCTGCCGATCGCCTCCACTGACCTGGAGGAGGTGTGTTTGGGTGTGAGGTGCTGAAGCCATAGGAGGTTACCAAAACACAGGTCTGTGTTCTTCATACACCCGCCATTTTTTTCCGGCTTCCTGCTTCTGCTCAGCGGAGCATGGAAAAGAGGTCTCTGCCGTATGTGGTCTGTGGCGTCAGCAGTGATTAGTGGGACATGGGGTCCGGGG
>BJFM01001010.1:240734-252296 GCA_016586285.1 Arothron firmamentum
ATGAGTCGCTGTTTAATCACCAGCTATCTGGGGAAAAAAACAAACCAAAGAGACGACAGCGAAATATTTTGGCAGAAAATACATATCACTTATCAGTGAGACTAATGTTTAATATTGTTAGAAAACAGCAGAGGACCGCACAATATGATAAATAAGCTGACGAACTGGGCTGTTTTCTCAGGCAAACGTTGTTTGGGATGAGGTTTGGCGCAATAACATCTTTGATCTTGGCGGTGCCTATGCGTGCGCTTCCCCTTCTGTCCACACGGGGCGCTGTTGGGAAATGTTCTCTGAACTTTGTTCGAGAAAAAAATGGGCGTTTCTGCTCCCTGTCTGCGGTCGGTCTTTCTGTGCGAAAGGAAGGATATTGATTAAAGTCTGTCAGGTAAGATAAACCTGTGCAACTTTACAGTTTTGTGTAGACTTTTGCAGCGTTGTTTGCTCTTTCGTAAACTTGTTGACATTTGTATACAGGCAGCGTTCTTATCTGCCGTTGTTTCTGTGTGTACTGTGTGTACTGCGTCTGGTTCATGCCACCTGAGTAGGAAGCTTATTTGGTGTTGTTGCATGTTGTTGACCTTCAGACGTTGACAGTAATCAGGCAGGACTGCTCCACACACCTGAGCCACGGACTCACCTCGCACACCCCGGCTGACATGGACGATTTCTGGGCTGGAGCGCTTTGGGCACTCAAGTCATGGCTTTACCTCATAATCAGCCTCATTATGTTTCCAGCCATGTTTGGCTTCTCATTGGGCATCTCCGAGACCTATATGACCGCCCTGGTGAAAACTTTAGAGGTACTCTTGTTTGTTTTTTATGGTTTTGTGAAGCAGACGTAAGACACAAGTGTGCTCCTCTTCTTCAGTGGGCGACTCTGAAGATGGAGAAGGCGAAAGCAGAGGAGCAATTACTTAAAACATCTTCATCCAATGGTGAGTAGAAAGCCAAGCAATATATCTGAGTCCAGCATTGTGACAGACTGGGTGGTTGCTGATGATAACTTGATTGCACAACACTTACTTTCATCACATCTTCTATTACTAATCTGAACCTGTTGCCTTGAAGTTGTTGGTTAAAGGAACTGACTGACATTCCTGTGTGTTTTTGAACTTGTCCTGTCTGTTAGTCTGACAAATGTATTAATCACACAATGATTCACAGTTGCCGTAGTCGCCTCAACTGTCATTCAGTTACTTAAGTCCTTGGGCCATACAGTGATTTCTAATGTTCTTACACAATTATGTTCTGCTATGTCAGCAAAATGGAGCCTCTGCTGAGTCCAAAGTGTGTCAGAGTTTCATTCTCAGATCACTGGCTGATAAGACCAAAATCCAGGGGTAATTTATAAACACAGATAAAGCATTTGTGACTTTTGGCACCGCATATTTTCGCAAGGTTATCAGATGAAAAGGTGAACTCTTAACTCCTCGGAGATAGGTTAGATGAACAGGCTGTGCAACTCTTGCTCTTTATTGCTGCTCTGAGAACAAGTAAGGGTCAAAGATTACATAATGTAATCAGGATCTTCCAGGTCCAGTGTGTGACTGAGGCAGTCGAATGGCAGAAAGGGAATGTTCTCTGTTTAAAGCATAGTTAAACGTACATCATATAAGAACTATGATTCATGCTGTAATCTGATGTCTTCCCTGTGTGTTAGTTCTCATCCAGAGGGAGAACGGTTCTATGGAGAAGGAGCTGGGAGAACTGAGACGCAGTCGGCCCAAACCGCACGACGGTGGTGATTTTACATTGAGTGACTGTTTCTACTTCACCCGTAGAGGAATTGAGAGTATTGTAGAAGACGAGGTAGTTCGACTCAGTCAGCAACATCACAGTTTGTCATAGTAAAACACAGCTAGACAATTACAACTCTGCTGTCCCACTGTCCTCTTTCCTGTTTTTTTTTTTTAAGGTGACCCAGCGGTTCTCGTCAGAGGAGCTGGTGTCCTGGAACTTACTGACCCGGACAAACAACAATTTCCATTACATCAGCTTGAGGCTGACGCTGGTGTACGGCCTCGGCGTCTTTGTGAGATACTGCATCCTCACACCACTCAGGTACACAAAACACCTATTCACGCTTACTAGAGCTAATTCCATTATTAAACCACCACTGACTGCATATGTGTTTTTAGATCCAGAAATAAGAGGTGGTTAAATACAGGGATATATATTTATCTTTTCTGAAAGATCAGTAGAAGACATTATTGGAAGTTTTTGCTCCAACTGGTTGCTAACAAGACCCCTTTGAGTTTGAATATATGAACATTCACCTCAATTCATTCCCAATCAGCGACAAGTTGTATTTAAATTTGCATATTTTACTGGCGGTAGGATGTTGCTGGCTTGCATCGGCCTCACCTGGCTGGTTGTTGGAACCACTGCTGTTGGATTTCTTCCAAACTCAAGGTGACCATATAGTCATTTTCCATCATTTTTCCTGATGGAAGCAGCTTCCTTCACATTTGTACCAGTTTGTTTGAGTGTGTGGTTCTGGCTTAGGGCAAAGTCCTGGCTCAGCGAATGGGTCCATGTGATGTGCTTCAGGATCTGTGCTCGGGGGCTCTCTGCCACCATCCGCTACCACAACCCGTAAGTAAACAACACCCGTGTTGTGTTGAGACAGATCAGGTACAGCTTCATTTAACGCGGGCCTTTCCCTAACACTGACAGGGAAAATAAGCCTAGGAAAGGAGGAATTTGCGTGGCCAATCACACCTCTCCTATCGACATCTTGATCCTCTGCAATGACGGAGGATATGCTATGGTACAGATCCAACCTCTTACTGAATTTTTTTGCCATAACATGTTTATTTTACAAGCTAAACCACATTTTAACTTAAATGTGGGTCAGGTGGGTCAGGTTCACGGAGGTTTGATGGGAATCATCCAGAGGGCCATGGTGAGGTCGTGTCCTCATGTCTGGTTTGAGAGAGCCGAGATGAAAGATCGCCACCTAGTGACCAAAAGGTGGGATCTCCCTATTTTTCTTTCCAGACTTGTCTTTGTGCGTCTTGTTGTGGTTGCTCAGTTAGGAAGATGTGTTGGTATTTTCCTGGCAGTCGTTTAGAGTTTGTGTGGCTTTTTTTTTGTTTTTTTTTGTTACTGCAGTCTCAGAGTTTAAAAAATTAAAAAAACAACTCAACTTTAAGGTTTAATAACAGAGGAAAATCCTTTAAAAAGAGAGAATGAAGAGAAATCTCAGTGAATAAAGAGTTATAATTGCAGCCCTACAAATACTTATTCCAGATTCTATTTTCTCCTTTGTGCATTTTTACAAAGAAAATAAACTAATCTTTTATCTCTCCAGGTTGAAGGATCACGTAAATGACAAGACAAAGCTTCCAATATTAATATTTCCAGAGGGTAGGTGTGACAGGAGCTGGTTTTGCTTGGCTCACATCCGTTTTATACTGAATCTCTTCTGCTCTAGTCTGAGTTTTGCCTCAGTGTGACCACTGAGCTGTGACACACGTCTCATAAATTTGTCCTCATTGATGCTCTGATCTTTTCTCAGGAACCTGCATCAACAACACATCAGTCATGATGTTTAAAAAGGGAAGTTTTGAAATTGGAGCCACCATTTACCCAGTAGCCATGAAGGTACTCAAGCAAGGAATACCTATAATCTGGAGGTTTTTCCTTTCACTTGTGCTCAATGTTTTGTTGTTCGTCAAACTTTTTTTTTTTCAGTACAACCCAAAGTTTGGAGATGCTTTCTGGAACAGCTCCAAGTACAGCATGGTCAGTTACCTGCTGAGGATGATGACCAGCTGGGCCATCGTCTGCGATGTGTGGTACATGCCTGCCATGCACCAGGAGGTGTGTGTCATGCAGCCACGCTTGGGAGAATGTCTGCGGTAATTAAACTAAGTGTCATTTATCATATCACATTTTATCATTCCAAAATGGCAGGACGGAGAAGACGCTATCCAGTTTGCCAACAGAGTCAAGTCAGCCATTGCCCATCAAGGAGGGCTGGTAGATCTACAGTGGTGAGATGAATTAACTACACATTCTTCTACTCGGACTTATCTTTCAGTAAAGTAGTTTAAACCTGGACTATGTTGATGGATCGACATCTCTCTCTGTGTCTCTGCAGGGACGGCGGTCTAAAGAGAGCCAAAGTAAAGGCATCTTTTAAAGAACAGCAGCAGAAACAGTACAGCAGCATGGTGGTGGGAGACGACAGCAGCAGCAACAGTGACTGACAGCTCCCATCTCCACCAGTGTCCTGTTTTTGGAGAAGTCCTAGAAGTGTTGCTCTCCCCTTTAACTGAACCTGACCTGAACCCAGCCTGAGGTGTTGGTTTATTTGAAGGGACGAGACTTACAGAAAACAAGATTACTAGACTGAACCTTGGTGGAAACCGAACTCTGCGATTTATTGCTCCTGAAGGTGCCATTTAAGGTGCTGAACTCTCAAGGGACGACTTTCAAGGTACAATGTGATGCGCAAAAACCATCCAGGGGGTGTAGTTGTAAAATTTCAGGACATATTTTTAATAACAACGGAGAAAGTCATAGTGAGATAATTGGGTTTGGTTTTCGGGTATGTTGTGTCGTTACACTGGAAGGCAACACTGGTACACTGGAAAGCACCTTCACATTATACGTTGTATTAGTCAGTGAGTGGACTCAAGAACCACAGAGAAGGCGCTTGTCTCACACGTGTGACCCGATTAAAGGAGAACACACAGCGAGGACTTTCTGTGTTTCTTCCCACTGGATGTTTTTTCTGAGGCGGCATCTTCACTGCTGGTGTTCACTCCTGGAGCTTCCTCATTGGTCCCTTAGAGCAAATTTAGAATTAGGGCGAAAAGGTTTGAATCCGAGTGGCTGATGATGCAGGGTGAAGTTTGTTTTGTGTCCTCACCATCTTCCCCCTGATCCGTGAGATCTGTGCTGTCCCGTGTACCCTGTGGAAGAGGAGGGTTGCGTCATCACCACAGTCACGTGATCAGATCATGCCTCTGGACTAATCAGATGGGATGACAGTCTTTACCTGTGACACGATTCTGTTTTTCTTCATCTGCTCCTGGTACCTGCGGATATCGACAACGTTTACATGTCAGCAAAGACGACGGGTCTCATCTCTGCTCATGTAGGATGACAACAGCAGCCTGGAATGTCCTTAAAATCTGACCTGCTGAGTTATTCTGAAGCAGTAAATAACTGAACACTGTATGAGTCATGAGCCTGATTCGTGTTGATCACTCAAATTGCTTCAGTCTCAAAACAATAAAGCTGCTTGAAGTGATGCGTTTCTGTTCTGAATTCGAGGACGTTTCTTCTCTAACAACCTGAACCTTCACACAGTGAAACATAAAGACATTTAAAACAGAGGTTGATCTTTCATTTACAATATAAATGTGAAAACGCAGTGAAGAATTATTAAATTAACTTCTATTGTTAAATTTAAAGCTATTATAAATGACTTATCTTAGGTAAAGGGTTGCATAACCTAAAATCCAGACAGAAGTATTCGTTCTGTGTCACTTAAAGCCAATATCATTTATATTTGTGCTACATTTAACACGCTTTTAGTCCAGTATCCTGGCCCACCGCTGCAGATAGGAGTTTGGTTGTCCTCTTCAGTCCATCTGGCGTCCATGTTGACCTTGTATCTCCTCCCACATTCACTCTGCCTTCAGCTCCAGATGCGATGGGCATCTCTCAGTAGGACCACAGATTTCACAAATCCAAAAAAAGCCTACAAACATCTGGACTCAACGCTGCTGCAAGTGTGCTGGAAGCGTAGATGGCCCCGCGGATCATTGCACCCTCCTCACACACTCGGCGTCCTCTTGTTTTTTACCCGCTGTTTGTTATGCCAGCAGAAAAGCGTTTTGTTGTTGCGTCCATGGCAACAGCACACTGAAAGAATGGAAGGAAGCCCTAGGAATGAAATGTTTTAAAATGGCATGAAAGTGTTAATGCAAAAGGGTTTAAAAACCAACCAACAAGGAAATAAAACATTAGACAATACGAAGGCCACTGTGCAAATACTTGAACCGCATCTTATTTTATGTTTTGCATGACTCTATATACTCCCACTAGGATTTCCAAGAAAGTGAATTAATAATTTTGCTTTATGTTTTAATTCCTCCGGTCTTTAATGGTGTCAGGGAACCCTTAATTTCAAAGTTGATTAGGTGTCATTCAAACTTTTTGAGATGTCAGTGGTCTCATGCCTGAAACTTCACAACGGTGAGGTCAAGGTTTAGCTCTCGAGTAGTCTTTTTTAAACCTCTTACTGATGCATGTCTCCCGTTTCTGTTTCTTTTTTTTCTTTTTTTCCTCACACACAAGGGTTTTTAATGGCATTGGGTGAAAATATATAGGGAAAAAAAAAGTTTTTCTTGTTCTCCTCCCAGATTTGCATCCCATTTTAAATTTATGGTATTTGTGTTATTTGTTTTAACTAATAACATTTACATTGCACATAAATGGGGTCTCTTTTGAGAATGGTGTCTGTTAAAATAAAGGTTAAATCAAGTTATGTAAACTGGATGCTCTTGCAAAACTCTCGGTAACATAAAAAGAAACAAAACCATTTTAATTCCAACAGAACAGACGAGGATAAATGAATCCAAAACTTCCACATTATTCCACCCGTCATTTATGTCTCTGCATGATCAGATGATGACATTATTGCCGGGATGGTTAGGATTCCTCCTTCTCGTCTCCATGTGTGATGATGTAGCAGAGGGACTTGTAGTCAATGTTGCCAGTTGGGTCGATGGGAGCGACAGCAAAGGCCTGATCCACCTGCACTCATCAAAAGCACAAAGGCGATCTTAAAGAAAGGGCTCAAATTGGGCCATCATTCTAACTAGAAACCAACCTCTTCTGCTGTAAATTTATCTGCCTGATTCATCAGCAATCGTCTAAACCTAGAGAGACAAGAAAAAAATAAAATAAAATACAGAAGAAATAAATTGAAAGCTAATTATCAAATTTGGTCTCACTCGTCCTTATTCACAAATCCAGTCCCATTAGGATCAAAAAGCTTGAAGGCAGCAAGAATGGTGTCTTCAGGGTCAGTACCTGGAGGAAAGCAAATATAAAGAAAAGAACATTTTTTTTAACACAAAAATGAGGTGAAAACTTTTGGAACACGTGTGGCAGATTCTCACCGTTGAGCTTCTCCCCAAAAAGACTCAAAAACACAGTGAAGTTTATGGGACCCTTCCCCTCGTTCAGCATCTCATCCAGCTCTTCATCTTTGACGTTCAGTTTCCCTGAGAGGGAACCATCGTCATCATCATCATCATCATCATCATCATCATCATCACCATCATCATCATCATCATCATCATCACCATCATCATCATCATCATACCAAGCTGCGCATACGTCTCCTTCAAGTCCTGTTTTTTTATTACTCCATCTCTGTCTTGGTCGATGCAGCCAAAAGCCTGACAAATTAAAAAAAAAAAATAGAATAATACAAAAACCAAATCTGATATTAATATGTTTTTGATGAGAAGACTGCAGCATAAAATAGTATATAAAACAGAATGCCTGTTCAAAAGTATTCAGTTTGTCAAAATATTCTGTTTTACTGGACTAAATCATATTTATAATTGTAAAAAAAATGTATATTGTTGTCTGGGAGCTGTTTTCCATCCAGGAACAGTTAATATTCTGAACTGTTCTGCATTTACTGTGGTATATTTGTTGTAGATGTATTTCATATTTAATACATTGTTTAAAATGTGACAATGTTTGTCATCTTTTTCAGGACTGTCTTTATAGTAATTCTCATGAATCTAGATGTGACAAAAGCTGTGGTTTTATTTTCCACTTCCATTAGCTTTAATAAAATAAAAACCCCAGGTTTCTATGTCACCCATGATGACTTTGAGAAGGAAAAAGACGTACCTCCTTGAACTCCTGGATCTGGGACTGCTCAAACATGGAGAAGACGTTAGAGCAGGACTTCTGTCCTCCTCTTTGTCTCTTATTTGAGGCCTTTTTACTCGCCTGAAATAAAACAAAAACAGTCCACATCTGTCATAGTTCTTCTAGACATCATAAGTAAAGATCAGCAGCGGGTGGTGGTGAAGAACAGGCTTACCATGTCTGAGGGACTGGACTGCCATCCGAGGCGTGACGCCGGGGTGGGTTTTATGTACGGTCCGTCTTATCTCCTGGCCTCTGATAGCAGCCTGCAGTGGGCAGCAGGCAGCCTTACATGGCCATGGAGGCCTGGGTGAGTCGCCAAAGCATCCCGATAAGAGGTGAAGGATTCCACTGGGTTGGAAAATAGAAATACAAGGAGCAGAAAGGAGAGGTGACAGACGGAGGTGACCTCTGGCGTTTGTTAGCAATCCAGTGAAACCACTAGATTTCCCCAAGCAAAGACGACATTATTGATTAGAATTATTACATCTTAAGACTGTCTACATAGAAGCTTGATACAAGCATTTTAGATCTGACAAATTTAATTTTAAAAATTCTAAAATTCAGAGTTGTGAATTTTTTTATTTCTATGTATTAGCATGTGTAAAATAAAGCTTGTGCAATTGTAAAGTTTAGTAAAAGCAGGATTAAGGCTTTTTAAATGGTAAATTAATTATTCATTTTCACTGCTCACTGTACTGTTTCACCTTTTAGTGGCCCATGATATAAATTTCTGTGTAGTTTTATAGTCAAGAAGCAAAATCTTTTTGATAAAATATGCAGATGATGATATGCAGATATTTTCTTTTAACACAAGTCACACCAACACGTTGTCGGTCTAACCTTGTTTCCTCTACTCTGTGATGATGAGAAAAAAAAATATCCAATGACAATAATCTCAGGTAAATAGTTTAATTTGACTGAGCCGTGTTATTTACATTTAAGGTTACAGCATCAAATATTTTAGAAACCCATTGGCTACATAAACATAAAATTTAAATATACAACACCAAAGATATATTTTATGGCTCACAACCAAAATAACACACAACAAATATATTATACCTAGTCTTAGTTTACAACAGAATTTACAAAAAGACCTCCTTTGTTATTGTTGATAATTTATTGCCCATTTTCTGGGCAAGCCCATTAACATTTAAACGTGCTACAAGACGGCCTAAAACTAGCAAATACAGATTATAATACAAGTTCTGTCCTGTACAGCCTGTAGAGCCTTTCAAAGGTTCTCCTCCTCCTGCAGCTTCTCCTCCCATTACTGCGTCAGCATGCACGCAGCCATCTTACAGGCCACAGCGGAGATGAGAGCGGCTCCGCGGCCGCTCCCCTCCTCTGACTGCAGGAAGGTGATCTCGCAGCGGGGCGTGAGGTCCCTGACGATTTTGTGGAACCTGTCACGGAAACTGACGCACGGTGGCAAACGTGTTTTAGTCAGAAGTTGAACAATTTTCGCATCAAATCCAGAAGCGATACTGGAATATCTGAAAGATCAAAGATCTGGGTGTTCCTCACCATGGGTGGAGCTTGTAAACGGAGCCGTCCACTCCCACCGTGATCACCAGGGCCTCCTGACTGCGCCGCTCTCGCATCCTGTTGATGACACCGGCCAGGCCTGCTCCGCACATATGAGCGGCACGAGTGGAAACGCTCTCACAGACCAGATGCACAATATCACAGTCCAGTTCCGAGGGCAGAACACCCAGCGAGGACAAGATATTGTAGACCTGCTTACGGTCCCCACTGTCACTGAGGACCAAAAAAAAGAGAGAAGAATATTTCATTTTACTTTGACAGCATTGGTTATGAATAGGAAGCTGTCTTAACCAGGCCAGACTTGCTCCCACCTTTCCACCTGTGAGACGAAGCGTGTGTCAAAGCTTCCGCGTGTCTTCAGGAGCTCGGAGGCCTCTCCACTAAACAGCAGGTTTTCATTCACCAGCTTCATCAGAACCAGTCTGACCAGCTCACCCATGTACTTCCCGCTGATCAGCTTCTCGTAGCTACATGAGACAAACAAAAGAGAATGAAAACATATCTGAGCAAAAAAAAAAAAAGGGGGGGGGAGGATGGATTATAGACATCTGAGTTAAGGAAGGGCAGAGAGACGGAACTGGTGCCCGGGCCCCGTGCTGGAGATGCCAACGTCAGTGCTAAAGTGGGTGAATACAGATGGCAAAAGGTAAACAGTCATTAAGCCAACAGTGTGGCAAAGCAGGATGGGGAAGATCATTAATCTGACACCCTTGCAGACCGCTGACGCATGAGGGCACTCGCCATCGTCGGTGCCCTCAGGAAAAACAAGATGTAGCTCAGCAACAGCACGTGCATCTCAGGTGAGGGTCAGGTGACAATCGCCACTGAAGGGTGAAGGATGCAACAAGCTAAAGACATACACCTGGAGATCATCCCTGACTTACAGCTGATGCCCGGGGTTAATCGAGGTCTCGTCCACCACTCTGTCGTATTCCAGTCTGAAGTCCTCCAGCTCGCCGTTGTCCCCGAATGCCCCCCACTCTGTGTTCACACACATCCTTCCCTCCTCCCCTTCCACCAGCTCCACAGTCCTCATCTCCTCCATGTAACACACGTTACAGCCGGTTCCTGGCAATAGTTGGAGACAGATGTGCTGAGAACCTGCGTTTCCGCGTACCGGTGATGCGTTTCTGCACGTGTGTTTGCTCACCGACTATCATGCCCACTTCACAGCTGCGGTCCTCGTAATAGCAGGAAATCATGGTGGCTACTGTGTCATTCACCATGGCAACCACATCCATCTCAAAGTCCTGAGGGACAGAATTAAAATGCCACATTAGCACAAACCATCAGTTGAGACTTCAATAAAGCAGCGAATGCGCGAAAAACTCACCCCACGTCTCTTGATGGCGTCCCTGAGTAAACCAACAACATTGTTCCCCTCTGCTCCAGACGCTTTGAAGCCTTTGGTCCAGTTAATCAGGATCCCCTGGATGGGGGGGGGGAAAAAGGAGAATTTTGGAGCTAAATCTCGCAGAGGGCAGCAGATCTCCTAGCTGATCCTTCAGACTTACAACCTCCTACCTTGTCAATGTCCTCGTGTCGCACAGGGAAAGAGAAAGTGAAACCCAAAGGAAGCTTCTTGTGCTTCATATGTTGATGGTCCAAAAAGTGGGACATGCACTCAGCGATGTAGTCAAAGAGCTACAGAGGAGGAAACAGATGAGACGCGATGGGAAAGACCACAGAAGTCAGCTCAAACCACAGGCAGCTCTGAGCTGAGTCTCCACAAATGTTTTTCTTATCTTTAAAGATTGTATTTTTACTACAAGAAATAGAAAATAATAAAGAAAAAAAACAAATCATTTGGAAGATTTGCATTTTATAATTATGTAAAATGTTTAGAGTAGATATTTAGCATTTAAAGTAACTCTTTTAAGTAAATGCACTCACGAACCATTTCAGCAGTGCCCGTCATGGCGTCTTCGGGAATCGAGTACATCTGCTTCTTGGTCTCCACCTTCCAGCTCCCCTCCTCATCTTCACCCACCTTCACTAGCATCACGCGGAAGTTGGTTCCCCCCAGATCCAAAGCCAAGAAGTCCCCCACCTCTGTCAAAACACACACACACACACACACACACACACACACACACACAC
>BJFM01001010.1:252408-289339 GCA_016586285.1 Arothron firmamentum
ACACACACACACACACACACACATACACACACACACACACACACACACACACACACACGAGCACAGTCTGAGCTAAATTCTCACCTTTGTCTCGTCTTTCTCACAGTACTGAAAGAAAGGACACGCACCTGATCCTTCAGGGGTGGAACAGACGTAGGTCGGCAGCATCTTCACGCTGGCCTCCTCGTGTGTGTCCAAACGCAGGCCTCTCTCCATTTCACGCTGCATCCTCTTCATCACTTGGCTGAGGTCTTCTTTATTCAGCTTGAACTCTGACAGGATCTGCTCTACCTGCAGCGAGAAGGAAGATCCCAAAAATATGCTGAAAACTAAGTAAATCAGTCATTGGCACAATTTCATATATTAAATCGTTTGTTTATTAAATCTAGTCTGAATTGCTCAACAGTAATGTAACAGAGAGTAACCAAAGTTAGGAAATTATATAAAGCTCCCAGACTACCTGCTTTGTATTTTCTTGCTATATATATATATATATATATTTTTTTTTCCACCTATATTTGAACATTCCTGTAATGGAATATTCATAATTGTGTGTTTTCTTGCATTCATTCTTGCATTTCATTGTACATCTTAGAAAGAAGGTTAAAAGCTGCTTAGTTTAATAATTCTGGAAAAAAAAAAAAAGCTTTCTATATGACAAGAATATAAAAGCAGTGTAAAAAATATCAAATTACACAAATGAGATTTTAGGGAACCAGGAAGAGAAATATAAGAGAAACTGTAAAATATTAATCGATTCATGTCAAAGTTCACCCGTTTACGTGGGGAAAAAAAAACATATTTCACACGTAAAAACATATTAGAACACCCTGACATACACACCGTGACTGTGAGTCTTTATCTGAGGTCTGTGTGTAGCAGTAGAGCGTGAAAGGCTGGGCCCTGCAGAACCTTACCTGGAGGATCCTGTCAACCACAGAGCCGTAGCGAGCAGGTATCATCACCATCTGGTCGCTGTGAGAGCTGACACACGGCATCTTCAGAGGAGGATTTGCAAAGGGTTTCTAGGTGTGTGTCAACACTGTGTGTGTATGTGTGTGAGTGTGTGTAGGATCAGTGAGGTTTGTGTACCTCTGAACCAGAAGCTCAGCGGTTATATGCTCAACTAAAGTGGGCTGGATTGACCCCAAACCTCACCTTTCCGCAATGTCACCTCATCAGTGCGCAAACAACCACACACACATAAACACACACATAAACACACACACACACACACACACACACACACACACACACACACACACACACACACACACACACACATCTTTGTGACCTAGTTTTTATGCAGTAAATTCAGCTTTAAATTTTGAAGATTCCAATATATATTTGATTTATTTACTTTTCCCCCAATTTAATATAATTAATAAGAACAATTAACTTATAAATACTGATTTTTCAGAATTTATCTCAAATTTTCATTTTTGGTATGATGTCATGAATAATTTCACCAAATATAAATATCTCATTAGTATAAATTCAAACCTATTCATGATTGTACTGAAATTTACTGAAATCCAACTTTAGTTGGTCTGTCTCGGTGAGTACGCAACCTTTCTGATGACTGGCTTCCTGGAATGAAAGTAATAGTTTTGGATTATTTTGTATTTGTCCCGTTACCTGTAAGATTTCAGGAAAATGATTCAGTTCATTAGACATTTTTGTTTGTGTTGTGGGGGTTTTATAGTTTGGTAAATTTTAAAACTACACAGTGAGTGTGCATGTTCTCCCCATGTCCACGTGTGCTCTCTCTGGGTACACAGACGCTTAACTTACTGGCATGTCTGATGTGCAAGGTCAGAAACAAATATTGCCCCATCTTACACAAAATTGTAAAATGAGGCACCAGTCTAAAATTAGAATCACAGAGAGATGAATGACCTCAAAGTCTTACAATATTCTAGAGAAAGGTGAAGGACTCGTGCTTATCAGCAGCAAAAGTTTACCTGAGCAGAGGTCAGAGCTAAAAAAAGCTCCGAGCTCTATGAAGGGTAATGTTGACCCTCTCTCCAACAGCCGTCGCAACCTTAAAGTCTCTTTATTTACATAAAAGAATATTTACTGGCCCTCTTAATTTTGATTTTCCTATTTTAGGATTAGATAGATAGATAGATAGATAGATAGATAGATAGATAGATAGATAGATAGATAGATAGATAGATAGATAGATAGATAGATAGATAGATAGATAGATAGACAGACAGACCTTACCTTATCCATATCAGTTGATCTTCCGATCATTGGTGTGAGAGGTTGACTTGGTTTTCCTGGAAATTCCCACGTTTCTGTCCTTGCTGTCTCAAGTGAAGTTTTACATATTCGCTCAGTTTCAGGGACTTAAGTATCAAAGCCCTAAAAGTATATTCAGATTTATCTTGACTCCATTATTGGGAGTTTCTTTGAATTCTTCCTGTATCTGGTGGAGTTAAGATCCTCATGGGTCCATCAGCTGTCTCCTTTAGTCCATGAAAAACAAATCTTAGTAACAATTAATTCAATTTCAGACAGGATATATAAAGCAATTCCAGTTTGGAGCTGGTCTTGTTACTGGTCCTGCATCTTCAATATTTTAACTCAGCCAGGTTCTCGGAAAGACAGCACATGTTCCCCAGATGTACCTAAAAGCTTAGTGGTTTCCATGGCAAAAAGATTTCAGTGTGTTGCCTTGGAAATGAATTACGACCACATGGAAAACACTCACCACTGAGTTAAGTGACCTGGTGGAAATTGTTTAATGGAGCAAAATTACCGGAAAACATAAATGATGTTTTTCTTAGAGAGAGAAAACTTGATTCACAATGCCCATAAATTACTACTACTAATAATATAAAGGTTTTAAGAAATGCTGTTATAGGATTTTTCAGTAAAAACAGTAATAGATGCTGCCTTCATGCTTCTTTACAAGCAATGAGTAGCAAAAGTAGGTGGAGAAAAGTAAGCTTTGGTATGAAAAATTAAAAAAGCTGGAGGGTGAGAAGAGCGTTTTGGGATATGCAGACAGTTCAAGTGGGAGGTAAGAGGTTTTGAACATTCTGACCTCAGGATTACAATGGCTTTAAAATGAAATAAGCCATGAGGAGGACCTGAAGGTGGGAGTAATGCAACTCTATGACGTGCAGCTGCATTTAATTTATACGTAATGATGAAGAGCGCACCAGGGATCAGTTCACCAGAAATACTTTGGAATTTGTAAGAGCAACGGGATTAGGTAAAAGGATTGATTTATTGTGTGTGTGTGTGTGTGTGTGTGTGTGTGTGTGTGTGTGTGTGTGTGTGTGTGTGTGTGTGTGTGTGTTATGCACTGTCAGATTGCAACCGCCGTAAAAATTCGAAGAAAGAAAGAAAGAAAGAAAGAAAGAAAGAAAGAAAGAAAGAAAGAAAGAAAGAAAGAAAGAAAGAACTCGGCTGTGTGTTTTCATTGAATCATCCTGGAGTTTAGTTTCACCGACTTGGACCAGGAAAACCTGGAAGTTCCACAGATTAAACAGGAACAGGAAGAAATCAACGAGCATCAAACTCCCATAAAAACACGCGCGATCTACTGAGGTATGACACCAGCGCAAAACATTTTGAGCGTAAATCCACATTCAGTGTGCAGCTGTGAATCCACGCAGGCGAGAAGCCGAACACTGTACATGTGAGAGCGGCGGGAGGACGGTCCGTCAGACACCAGCACGGGACGCTCATCTGCGCCTTCACACAGGCGCGAAGCCACATTCTGGTGGCAGGTGTGGCAAAGATTTCATCATTTTTCTGTCACCTGAAACAGCCCGTGAGAAGACATGCAGGCAAGAGCCTAAATATCACTGCTGGCACCACAGAACACCCCACCAGCGTGAAAACCCCAGACTGAGGCTCCACTCCAGCGAAGGTCCCCCAGGTACCAGCACTGCTCACCTGCCTGTGTGCCAAAACACGGAAGCTTCGTTTTTCTATATACATATAAAAATATTTGTGAAAACACTGATTTTTATTGTGCCCATGAATGTTTAATACACTTTACTAAGACAATAATTTCTGATAGCATTTGGGAATTTTTACATTGTAGAGCAATAAACTTTATAGGCAAATGGCGACATCTGCTGGTCTAAAAAAGACCTTAAAATTGAGAGGTGACGGAAGATTAACCGTAAATCCTTGAATGTAGGTTAGCATTTTGATTAGATCGCAAACATGAATAAATAGGAGCCCACATGCATCATAAATGAAGAGAACAGGAGATGAATGTTGAGAGTTGTCACGATTTTAATCTCAATGTTGCTCCTCCATTGCCCAAACGTGATGAATTTAATTAAATGCAGAGGACATGAAAAACTGAACAGAGAGGACAAGTTTGATGTCCGCAGCCAGCAAGAATGTCTGAGGCACATGGAAAATATAGGACCAATGCTGTTAATTTTTACTATAGAAGGGCTTTAAATCATGCAGTAAACCCCTTTAGCTGTCCGAGGGGGCAATGCAACACCTCAAATGCTGGATGAATCACAAAAAACTCACATCTGATAAAGGGCAAGTGAATACATGTCACTTTTAAGAGGGGTCAATAATTTAAGCATTAATTTGAAAAGAGGAGTTGAGGGAGACATTTCACTAAAGCAAAAAGGAGCAAATGGGCACTTGTGACACAGTGAAGTAAATCTAAAAGAGGTATGGACACCAGATAAGTCTAGAATTGCGTGCTCCGATGGAAAACTTTTACATTTGAACCTTAGGCACATACTCTCTCCTTAGCTCGCGTCATTAACATTTGTCTGAGCACCCCTAGATCAGTGTCACAAAGGGGCTGAAACAAAATAACAGAACTGACATTGTAGTAAACATATTCCCAATATTTTTCAGGTTCATATTTATAAAAGCTTCATAATATAGGATATTCCAAGTCCTCTGTAATACTATACAAATATATAGTAGTGCCACAACACCAAAAGATATGTGGCTGCAGGTTTAAGCTTCTCTCCCATGTTAACAAATATTTTCTGACTGTAGATACCAAAGTCTTTTAGTGTTTAAACTAATTCCATACATTAAAATACAAATACATCCCACAATCTCCATCCACTGGCTCCCCAGTGGAGAAAAAGGCCGTACTTCATCAGAGACCTCTGAGTTTAACGGCTAATCCCGCTTTTAAACATACAACTGTTTGCTAATAGGAGCACTCTGTAATTACGGTATGTTCAGAAGGAAAGCCCATCCAGAACCGCTGTTACACCAGCTGGTTAAATAAGGTGACATTTAAAAGGGTTCAGAATTCAACATCTTTCCGTGTTTACTTCTGCACATCTTCATGGTCCTGACAACTGAACCAAAACAATAAGCAAACCACTTCTGGAAAACTTGCTTTCTTATATACATGAGCCAAAAAATGGGTATCAAAATAAAACTTAACGGCAGTAAAATGTACAGGATTATTTACAAACTTACAGGAGGAAGAGGAGACATGACCTTGAACTAGGATGTGTCATGAGCAGTTTGGGTTTTATCTTCAGTCAACCTGACAATAGAGCTGGGTCTTGTTTAGCAGAATTTAGATGTTCAAATCGTATTAAATATCAACTGAATGAAGCATTAATAACTAACACACCTAGTCAAACTACCCATGAGAGGGATGCATCCTTTTGCATTCCTTTTGTCTTAATTTAAAAAAGATTTAATAAAATCTTTAGCCAGGATTGCTTCAGTCAAAACAGCTCCAACTCTCAGCCCTACTGGCAAGTCTAGTGAAGGTTAAATCAGGGACAATGGAGTGCAAACTGTGACAGAGAGCGTGCGATAAAGCAGACGAATGCTCTTCTCTCAGGGACACTTCACTGTTCATCCCCACCACTGGTCCAAAGGCTCCTGCTCCTTGTTACACACCATTGGCACTCATCTTACTCTTCTGGGAAACCTCCGCTGCTGCTTTAGCCTGCCAAAGCAAAGGGATGTTAGAATTCAACACCACGGAAGTGCATCAGGCAGTGCTTTATAGAGGTATCTTATTATGAACGTACCTATTTTGGGTAACTTATTTTTAGAATAGTTGACTCAATCCAAAAATTGAATAAGGATGGAGTTAAATATGGATTAAAAACTGAATGCACTGTTTTAATCAGCTTATGTGTTCAAAAACTTTCTATAAATATAGCTTGTGACTCATTTGCTGCAATACTACATTTCCCTACAACTATAAACAAAGTAACTTGAACCAGGTGTCAACAGTAACAAGGGTCTCAGAGTTCACATGAATATGATTTTTATATAATATATATAATATGTCTAATAATTAATAAACACATATGCATCAGTGACAGTGAGAAGCCGTTATTTGTCAGCTATTTTTAACTTCACTCACATCTATGCGAGATGTTCAGTGCACTCATGACTACATCTGAAGGGCTCAGACCGACCAGACTACACTTTCTCTGAAGCTTTCAGCCTTTGTAGCAAACAGAAGAGCAGCCGTGTCACAGATTAGCAGCTCATGTGAAACTGACTGAATCCATCAAGGCTAATTGGATTGGGGAACCTTAAGAAGCACCAAACCACAAACTGGTTTTAGTGAATTCCTCAAAAAAATCCCCCAAAAAAACAGATGCTCACTTGAAGGACTTCAGCAGGAGTCAAAGGTTTGTCTGACACCAAAGGAGCCTTGTCCCTCATCTCCTCTCCCTAGAAGACAACATGACGTACAGTCACAACAGTTCCCCCAATAAACAAGAGCAGATTTTAATAATCTACTGCAACATTTAGATATATCGAAATATTCAAACCCAAGATTCTGATTTTGTCATTTTTCCGGGGTGTGAACAAACTGGCAAATATCCAGTTGTCATTCTTTTGTGTTGTGTTAAACTAACCGGTCTGTCTTTGATGATGAGAGCAGGGTCCGTTAACGTGTCAGTGCTGACCGAGGTCTGGGTTGTTCCCGCGTTGTCCACAGACGGAGAAGTAGCTTTCTGCAAATATACCGGTACATATCAGTGTATATACTGTATGTATATATATATATATATGTGTTGGTGACTGAATGAGTTTAGGCGAACTTTCTCCAATCCATCTATTAGTTTATATAAAACAGTAATATTAAAATACACGATAATGGCTCATACCTCTACTTTGGGAACAGGTGGGATGATGGGGGCTTTTGGTTTGAGGTCGGTCAGGTACATGGCTCTGGAGAGCAGCAGCAGTGATGGAGGAACGTTCTCCTTCAGGTGCAGGTCCAGCCACTGTCAGGGTGACATTTTTTTTGCACAATAAATGTATTATTACTCATTTCAAATTTATTTTATTTTGTTTTAAATGCAACACTTGATTGAATACTGACATTAAAGGCTAAATCGAATCAGGATAAATTGATTTGTAATCAGGATTGTGCTCACCTGCTGCATCTGCAGACGGAGCTGCTCGGTGGTGAGACCCAGAGACCTCATCCCCCGAGTTCGACACGCAGCCTGTAGTTCTGACACACTCATAGCTGCCACACCCTCAGCTGCAATCATCTGTGATAGAATCCAGAAGGAGGTAAATATGGAAACATAACCGAAAGTGTTAAAAGTGACACTGGAACAATGACTTTATTTATTGAAATAGACGTTCATTAACTTATTATTTTCATGTCCCAGAGACATCGAACGTAACTTAAAAAAAGGGTCTGTAGCAGGTCTGTAGTCTCTATCAAACCTCCATCTCACCTCATCGTCTGACTTGATGGTTCTCAGTTTCATCATCAGCTGAAACCGGAGCAAGTTGTTGGTGCCAATCGGCTGCAGCTCCAAGAGTTTACACAGAGCCACCAGCTGGGGGCGCTCCAGGTGCTCCAGCGTCAGCTCGTCCTCAAATAACTTGGAGAATCGAACGATGTCTTTTGTTGTTGGCTGCTCACCCGTTCCTCGTACCTGGCAGAGACACACACACACAGGAGCACGTCTGAATACAACTTTTAAGTCCCCCAAAATGATCACTGCACTGAATTTCACTGTTTGCTCACTGCCTCTGCGACAAACCGTATGTAACCTGTAACTTACCCTCTGAACGAATGTGGAGAATCTCTGCGTTTCATCCTCAGTCTGAGCTTTGGCTTTATTCCTCCGAGCCATCTCAGCAATGGTCTCCTGGAGGAACTTGGCCAGCTCCAGTTTAGCTGCCAGACCCTTCTTCTGTTTTTCCTCCTGCAAGAGAGGAGACACACATTAATAAATAATATACTTCACTTTTTTATTTATGAAAATACCGTACTAAATAGAAATGAATATAAGATATTTTTTTTTTGTTCTAATAGAGAGTTTAAAATGTTAGTTACACAGTTAAGCTATTGCCTAGTAAATTAGGCAGTTGGATATTATTGAAAATACAAGTATTTGCATTTTCTATTTGCAGTAGTAATGTTACACCTCGAGAGGCCCTGGTCCTAGAGCACAGAACTCACAGCCATATCTGTCAAGTTACATAATCATAAGTCCGTCTGACATGAAGTCGTTCAGGCAGCTGCGCGCCTGTGTTGTGTGTACATGCCTTCTTTGTCTCTGTCTCAAAGGTGGAGGGCAACATCTCTGGGAAGAGCTTCAGGAAGACTGGGAGAAGGAACTCCATAAACGGAACAATGATAAAGACCATGAAGGGTACCAGACGGAAGAGGTCAGCACAGGTCCTCATCAGCTACAAACAGAAACAAATGCTGACTCCCATAGTCTGTTATATCTTCACACACTTAGCACCCCCCCCCCCCCCCAAAAAAAAATCTATTTTGCATTTCCTTCCTGGATAAACACTTCTCTGGTCTTCGGTGCATTCATGTTTACATGATGATGTTTGTTTTCTGAGGTCACTCCGATACCATGTTTTGGCTGCCATCTTATCAGTTTTGTAGAATTTATCTGTATGTAAGCAGACAGTAGTGATCTATACAGTTCAAATTCTATTTTCTTCTGTCAGCAGTCACATGACCTTATTCTATAGGTCTTCATGGCAGCCATATATAGTCAGGCCATAATAACACTGCCTCCATCGTGTTTTGACAGAAAAAGCCTCATGGTTTCAGTCATAAGACTAATCAAAGCTCAAAGTCTAAAACATCACAAAAGAAAAACTTTGCAGTTGTACTAAGGAGACTATGACAAATCCAAAGGGTCATTTCAAGCCCCAAACCATGGCAGAACATTACAACATAATGACGATGAAGTAACCGTGCCCTGACCTGGCAGGATCCAGAGCACTGTGTGCAGATACTCAAAGAACCCAACTAGATCAACAGGAAAGTACTAAAGGAACACTTAAGCTACCGTTGTTTCAATGACAAAAACATATAACCCCAAGAAGCCTGGAAACAATCCAGCCAAAGATACTGCTCTGACTCAAGTACAAGATAATCAGGGAAAATCCCCAAGCACGTGAAGATGGCATCAAAAACAGTCAGTCTACAAATGAACCATCTTACCCTTCTCCTCTCCCTGCGCGTGAGCACTTGTCCATGAAGCAGCCTCCACACCATCCTGCCTGCAATCTTGATGTCAATACCAAGTAACCGGAAACCGTTGTAATAATGCTTCAACTCATCAACGACTCTCTGATACAGAGGCTTTTTTACGACTGCCCTTTCCTGCACAGGAGCGGCAGCGGGTGTGCTGGTGGTTGATGCTGTGGCAGGAGCTGGCGGAGGGTCAGACTGGGGTGTATCAGAGTCCTTTTTTATCCCCGAGGTAGACTCCTGGGTAGGCGGTGGAGTGGTCTTACTATCTTCTTCTTTTATGTTTTGAAACCAAACACCTGAGTTGTGTAGAGAGCGTGCAAGAAGGGCGGAGTTGTGGCCTCGGCTGATGGCATGGCCCCGGTAACAATGGGGGTAGATGTAGCGGGAGTGCCTGCGTGGAAGTAAGGGCGATATATGTCGGGGAGGGTCTATGTGGAGATAAGCCTTAGAAGACAGAGAGCAGCAGTTGTGCCTCTTGGACAACAGGTACGACCCCCTGCAGAATGAAAGAAGATAAATAAGTTTCATTAAGGGAAACAAGTAACTTGTGTGAGGATGTGCACATATTTCTGAATTTTGATACTGAAAAATGACTTAATGGGACTTAATACACAAGGTATAGACAAAATAGGCACCCTCACCTTGTTTTCATAACTGCAAGGAGCACCTGGTGACTGAAGGTAGCCATTGCAGGACCGGATTAGAGTTTTCTGAGGAAGCGCACATGCAGACAGAGAAGAGAGCGTTCAGGTGTCAGATTACAATTCGCTCCGATGACGATGGAAAAATACAACCAAAGGACAGCTGGTATTCTTAATTCAAATTAACACCTGCCACCTTTAAATACCACGTACGATGGACAGTGAAAGACCAACAGTGCACAACACGCAATGACAGTCATATATTATGCAACACTTAAGTAAACTGAGAAAGTGTATGTCACATCGGTCCACGTGACAAATGAGTTTTCCCATTGAGATTAACTACAATTACTCTAAATTAGATATATGTATTGGATATACCCATGGACACAATTAATATTCATTGTTTATTGTAAGTGACAAGTCTTTACTATAATGACAGATCGTCATTGAAATAAATGCAATCTGACGCAAATCTGAGCAAATTTACAACGTTATGGTAAATTCCAATGTTGACATGCAAGAAAACACAAAAGTCACCTATATCGAAAACGAGTTATTACTTTTCTACATAGTGATGTTGGAATGTAGCCGTTATTATTACCCACTAGCACTGTGCTAGCAGCTTCACTAGCTAGCCCAGCCATATAAACGTTAGCATGCTATCAACTAAGCTAGCTAATGAAATGGATGACGAGCTCACTAACCTCCTGCGTCAATGGCGGCGCTGTGGTAGCCGTTGCTAAAAGACTTGTCCGTGATACGTAAATAAAACAATCCATCCACGACAATCCGCTGAGGTAAGTTGGCGCGATGAAATCGACTCTTTCCGAATTGATAAGCGCATTTATAATGGTCCTTTTATTCTACAAGGTCCTTCTATGTGTTGTGACTCAGCTACATCCGTCTACTCGGCTAGTGCACTCGTCGCGAGCTCCACTGAAAGGTCAAACTGTACGTGTGTGAATGTGCGGCGTACGTCTCGACCAAAGATCGTATGTATGAAAAGACTTCTCACTCAAGTTCGTTTAAATTGTATCTAAACCCACCATTGTACTACACCAAAGATCATACAACATTCATGTACAACCCAAATCATTAAAAATTTCAGCTGTGAAAAAAGCAATAATTTGGTGACAGTGACAGTCTCCCTTTGTTTGTTACCACAATAAAGTTATGAATGAATGTTGAAGGGAAATGTTGATAATGGGCCAAGGAACAAATTATTATATTTTAGTGGTGTTCCAGAGTCTGGAGGGAATTTGACGTAGATCTTCCAAAGATCATAGGCCAAGAACAAAGGACAAGGCACTCTTAAAACAATCTACTATGTTATGTAGCCTTGTATTACTAATGCCTACAAAAGCTATACTACAGGTATGTCAAAGTATATGGGGAAATGAGCTGTTTGACAGAGGTCTGTATCTTGAGTGCTTTTCTAGTCATAATGTTGTTGTTATAAATAATAGTATAAGTTATCCTGTGTAAAAGGTCCAGAGTGCCAGATCCACACTACCAAAGTGTTAAACTAATATCTCTAAGAAGACTTGATTTTGTGTGAAACGCCAACAATAATAAACTCCTAGATTAGAGCGACAGTACCGGGAAACCGTGGCAGAGTGAGATGTCGCTTCTTGTTTTAGTCTTCATGGTGCAGATATGGCGTGGAGGCGTATAAAAGCCAATCAGGGCTGCTGGGATAAATTAAACATCGCTACCGCATCTGGACGATGTTGTGGTCGAGTGGAAATTTTTATTTTTTTTTCATAGTTTGTTCTTTTGAATCGGTTTACAACAATTCCCAGCAAGCACCTTGATGATGTCAAAACATGTGATGCTTTTGTGTTATAAATTGCGTTTAAAATCCTCATCCTTTTTCAAAAATGATAGACGGATTTCCTCTTTCTCTTCACTGGAGGTGTGACTTTCATTACAGGCCAGTGTTTTTGCTGTGCCTGTGTGTTCCGCTCTCCATTTCACCCTTAGTTATAATTAGTTATATCTCCAAATTTCAAAATCGGAGCTAACATTATACACACCCTCGATAACCCCTCGGGTCTGGATCTTGTTATTCTTCTCCGGGCTGTAGACGGAGCGGGCCAGGCCGGGAGAAGAGGCGCTTTTGTACGAGCGGAGAAAGACTGAGCTAGAGTTTATTCTTAAGACGACTGCACACCGGAGGGGGGAGAATTGAACGTATCTGTCTCTCCAGCAACGTTTTCACTAAGTGCTCCAGCCCCTACATTGAGGAAGAGCCAAGCTTTGGGATTGGGCAGCGACCAGATAGCGTAACACCTCCTCCTCCTCCTCTCTGTTGAGAATTGCGTTAACCCGAAAAAAGAAAAGGCCTGCGTTTTATCACTATCGCAGTATATTTTTTTATTTTTTTTTCTTATAGTTTATACGAGGGAACGTTGCAGGCTGGTGTATGTGTTTAGAATGGGACTCACTGAAGGTACTGACATCTTTTATTTCCCTGCATCTTTCGACTCGGCATCAAAAATCCGTGCTGCTTCCTTTGCTGTCTGCTTTAGCGCTGAGCGTGTTTTCCACCGTTGCCGCCGCAGTTTGATGCATGTTGTTGTCGTTTCCGGATGGGCCCCTTTTCCCACTATTAATAGCTTTTCTTTCTTCAGAAGTATTTCTCACTTAACATTCAGTGATGGAGATATAAACCAAGCCAGACAATTTGATTTAAAGGGGCAAAGGCAGCCATATTGGTAATGGAATGTTAGCCTAGCCAACATTAGCTTGGTCTCTCTTTCATCTTGTTCCATGTGTGACTCACATTATAGTAAATCACTAAAACGCGAATCATTTACTCAAGTGTGTCACAAAAAAGAGCCCGTATCCCCACGCATTTTGATGTTCTACAGACAATTAAAACGACCCATATCTATTGAAAGAGAGTTCCTTTGATGGCAGGTAGCTTCGAGCTAACATCGTCGAAAGCTCAAAGATCATGTAGTGAAACACTTTGGTCGACGCAGTTAGGTTTAATCATATCCATACATTTTTAAACAAGCATTCACATTTATTACGACTGAGGCAAATTCCTTCAAATGTATCACATATCGACGTATGTAGTAACTGACCCCTGACTGACACCTTATGGATGTTTACATCACCGTTATCAACCGTTGAAAATAGCAAACAGACCAAATCTCACTGAATTTTACACTTCTGATTACACTTAAATGTGAGCACAAAAGCCTCAACCTTTGATTTGTAAAATTAATCACTGTGTACTCCATAAGTGGTTTAGATTCTAGACACTGCAAACTTTTCTTGGTGATAGTTGCACATCTCGTTTCTGTAAAATAATAAGATTATAATCTGTGTTTGATTTTGAGGTAAAACTATTATCTGGAAGATTGAAATGTCTAGGCAAAAACACGTATTGCACATTCTGGGGTGATCATGCACGTCTGTTTACATATTCTTAAATTATCATTCAGATTTGAGTGTATGTCACCGTTCACTATTGTACATTAATGTGGTTTACAAAGTCTGTTAATATTCACATTCTATTATTTAGCTGGTTTTGATTAAAATAGAGTGGTTATAACTATAAAACAAAGCAAAAAAGTTAATCTATCCATTGTTGCAGTGCCAATTTTTTGTTGATGTGACTTCAGGTTCAAACCAGGCATCAACTGTGTTTTCAGGATGTCTAATATTTTTTTTTTAAAAAATCATCAAACCCACCAACTGGCATTTATTTTGTTTGTCACACATGCAAATTTGTTGGCAAATAAGCTCTTCTGAAGCACATTATTAGATAATTGCGACAATACTGTTCTTAACAGATTATTTTAACAGCTTATATACCACAACAGACTGCCTCTTGGAATTAAATCAGTGTTGTTCCACCAATATATATCTTGATTTATATACTTCTTTACTATTCAATAGTATCCACCGCAAGGCTCATGAACAAAGCAGTTTGTATGTAATGAGAAGCTGTGTCATTTATCAGCATCTAAAATATTACAAGAGAGAGTTATGCACTGTACCTGACACTTCACAGATGCCTGCAGAGAATGTCAGGAACCAGGGGATGAACCCTGGCTCCAAGACAATCATCTGTTAATGTAATAACAAAATGAAATGGTTGTTTGTCTGGTTCTTCGACTGCTAATGAATGACATCTTTTTTGGTTGTGTGTATTTGTGCCAACAGGTCCAGTCAAAGAAAAAGACAATTAAGGATGCAGGAGCCCAACAATGGATTTCTCCTTTTCTTTCATGCAAGGGATCATGGGAAATACAATTCAGCAACCCCCTCAACTCATTGACTCAGCCAACATCAGACAGGAAGGCACCTGCGACACCGGCAGTGACCCGGGTGAGGATGGTGGACCCTCATACGATGCTGCCCTGGACTCAGAGTTTTCCTACCCCCCATCGGCCACGGAGGACATGTCACAGGTCTCGAACGGTTACCCGCCAGGTCTGGGCTTGTACGAGCCACAGGCCAAATTCTCCATGTACTCACAGTTCCCCAACGGCTCAGCTAATGGCTATGGGGCAATTCGAAGCTATGGAGAGCACGGTCTCCTGCCAGGGGAAGGGACTGTCCTGAGAGGTCCAGGCCTCCAGGAGAGACCTTTGTCCCCTGTATCCCCCCCTCTGCCCACACATCACCCACACCTTCACCATCATCATTTACACCACTACCACTCAAACCAACCTCATATACAAACCCATCCACACACGCAGTGTCCTCCACCACCACCACTGCCCTCCCAGCACCACTTACCCCACACGCCTCATATCATGACCCACACCATCCCCCATCCTCCCCCGTTACACCTACCTTCCTCCAGTCCTCCTCCCTCCCTTGTGGACAGTACCCCTTCTTCTCAACCCTTACATGTGCCGTCCAACACCTCTGGTGGGGTCCTAAAGAAAACCAGCTCCCCAGAGATCAAGCTGAAAATCATTAAGACTTATCAAAATGGAAAAGAGCTCTTTGAATCTGCGCTGTGTGGAGACCTTCTGCAAGAACTGCAGGTACTCTGTGAATGTCGGTCTTTAGTATATGAAGTATATACTAATATATATATGTTTCTTTGAAAGGGATGATGCATGAGCACAAACATGTAACTCTGGCGGTGTAATTTTTAAGGTCATTGGGATATATTTCTCTTGCCTTCAGGAATCTCAGAAAAAGGAGGCTGCTCAGATGCAGCGCAGACATGAGCGGAAGAAGGAAAAGAGGAAAAAGAGTGCAAGGCTGCAGCTACAAGTGCAAGAACAGAGTCTGAACCAGAGCCAAATGCAGGCAGGTACCTTAACCCCGACGGACGACCCCCACATGCACCCACAACTCGTAGAAACGCCGCAGACAGAGAAGCCTCAGAAAACCACTGTCAAAACTGTACCAAAGACACCAAAGGCAAGACCAGCATGACCCCTTTTGCTCGCAGCATCTGTAGTTCTCTGAATTTTCAGGTGAATACACTGTTAATATTCATTTCCAGGTTCCAAAGGTTCATCATCAATCCGTAATTCAAGAGACGGGCTTCTGTAAGGAGTTTGTGATCGGAGATCTGGTGTGGTCAAAAGTGGGAACCTATCCATGGTGGCCCTGCATGGTCTCTTCTGACCCACAGATGAAGGTCCACACTCGTATAAACACCAGAGGTATAAAGACATTCATAGAACAGTCCTTTTAATGTGTATGAATTTGTGAGGTCAGATAATTGCAATTGGTGGTCCTTTTTTTGCGTGTGTGCAGGTCACAGAGAGTATCATGTCCAGTTCTTCGGAAGTGTTGCTGAGCGAGCTTGGATCCACGAAAAGAGAATAGTCATATATCAAGGAAAGCAGCAGTTTGAAGAGCTTCAGGCGGAGACACTGCGCAAGGCTACAAACCCTGTGGAGAAACAAAAAGTACGTACCTCAAGAAACACCCAGCATTTATGTTTCCAGACTTTAAAAGAGAAAGAATTCCTGGAGGATAACCTGATTCAGGCTGCAAGAGAGCCTCAAAGAAGGTTTAGGTTCCAGTAAGAATTGATTAAAGCTACTCAGAAATACTCAAACGTGAAATTCAGTGAGTTCAAGAATCAAATGCTCACTCTTTCAGTAAATGAGACGGGATCTGTGAAACAAAAAAATCATGTGTTTTGAATACCATTTTTTATTTTTTTCTAGCTTATGAAGCCGATCCCTCAGCGGGAGCGTTCTCAGTGGGAGGTGGGTGTGGGCCATGCTGAGGATGCCTTTGTAATGACACGCCAGGAGCGGATTGACAACTACACCTTCATCTATGTGGACCCAGACCCAAATGAAACCCCTCCCAGTAAAAAGCCCAACATTAGAGCTGAGAAACAAAATCGGCGCACAAGCGGCTCCACGCGCAAGAAGGAGGACGGATGTGTGAAGTCACCAGATAGGGAGCAGCAGCCTCGGCGACAGCTGCCACGCAGACAATGCAGCGTTTCAAACACGGATGATAGCACAAACTCTCAGGCTTCAAACGATGACCATAGGGAGGACCAGCATTCAGGTACCTCTCCTAAACAGAGCACAGGTTGCGACGTACGAGACCAGCAGGACTCGCCACCACCAGTCCGGGCCTGGAAAACAGCAGCTGCCAGAAAACTGCTGCCTCTCTCCATCACCATGAAGCGGCTGAACGTAGAGATAACAAAGTGTGACTGGCCTCTTCTGCAGAAAAAAGCTGCTCTCTCTCCGAAAAATGGCACAGATGAAAAGGAGGAGAGAGTGGAGAGAGAGGCCAGGCAGCCTGACCTGGGCTACTGCTCCCCTGAGGTTGGCGTGACCAACAGAGACATGTATACATACGAGTTGTCTGCAAACGAGAGTAACCAAAAGATGTCGGTGCTTTCAGCAGGATAGCAGGGCTAAACCTGAACCCAGCCCTGAAGAAGATGAGGATGTGGATGAAGGGGAGGAGGAGAGTGATGACAGGAGAGGGTCACCTGCCAGTCAGAAGAGCGAAGAGGGAGTAATACAGCAGACATACTCTCCTGGGTCGCATCACAGCAGTCCACAGGGTTAGCAAAGCACAGGCCTGCAAGTTCATGTTCTGTGAATTCATATTGCAGAAGTTTGGTTCTGACCATTCTTCTGTACTTTCAGGTTCCCAGGAAAGGAAACTACAGCGGAGATCAGTCAGGAGCAGGTCTGAGTCAGAGAGAGGAAGTGATCCTGTCCCTAAGAAGAAAACCAAAAAGGAACAGGTATCTGTGGTTGTTGATATTATTACAGACACCATTCCGGATTTGGACATTGTTGAATTTAAAATTGAATAAAAATCTCTCCACAGTGATCTAAAATTGAATATTTATCCTCTTCACAGGCGGAGATGGCTCCTGAGACCACCATGAGGACCGGTTCACAGAAAGGTAAGACTTTTGCACCCTCTGCAAGGGTTTCTGGATGAAATGTTCTCATGCACTCATGATCTGAAATGTGCTGCTTTTAACCACTTAGGAGCCAGTGAAATATCTGATGCCTGCAAGCCTCTAAAGAAACGAAGCAGAGCGTCAACAGATGTCGAGATGGCTTCTTCTCAGTACAGAGACACATCTGATTCTGATTCCAGAGGACTCAGTGATCCACAGGTATTCTTGGAAATGAGGGCTGGAATAAAGTCGAAAGAATAAAATAGTCTAGGAAAAGTCAGAATTTTTCTCATTTTACCACCTGCCATTTGCAACACTATTGAGAGTGCGGAAAAGGAGGAGAGCATCATGTTTCTGAGCAAGGGACCGAAAACCAGAGTTCTGACATGTAAAAAAAAAAAGAGCCTTACTGTGTAGAATCCTCTAAGCAGACAAAAAAATGGCAAGAGCCTTCTAACCAAGGGAACCCATCACATAAATTGCTGCAAACAAAACGGAAAAAAGAACTAAAGAGGTACAAACAAACATGAGAACATGCTGCTGCTCTCTTTTTAAATGATCTCTTTTTAAATCTTAGCGAGGCAGAGCATGTGCAGACACGGTCCAGCAGGGGGAGTGCATAAATATAATACATTGCATCCATATAACTCAGTGCTACAGTATAGTACATTAATTTTTCAGCATGTCTTTTGCCACTCATCACAGAATCCCATATTCCACTTAACATTCGGCTCCAATACTTGCTAGCTGCAATCCCTCTGAGCTTTAGGCTGTGAGGAAACTCTTTTTGAAATGTAAAGTTTCTCATTTCACACTCATCAGCTGACCTTTTTGTGTTGAACTCTTAGGGTTTATTTGGCAAGAATCTTGATAGTCCAGCAGCAGCAGACGGCTCAGACACTCAGTCAGTGGATTCTGGTTTGTCCCGTCAGGACAGCAACACTGACAAGAGAGACACCGTCTGCCAGGTCAGTGCTGCTCCTTTTTAAACTCGTTTTAATTTTACACATCTTGAGTCATATGTCTTACTGGAAACGTTGTGTGTGTCTGTCTATAGATCTGCGAGGCATATGGAGAGGGTCTGGTGGTGTGTGAGGGTGACTGCAACAGACAGTTTCACCTGGAATGCCTCGGTCTGACGGCCCTACCTGAAGGCAGATTCACCTGTTTGGAATGTCTAAATGGTGAGTGAATCTGAATACATCTACACTTTCACCCACCTGAGAAATCTGGCTGTTTCACTAAGCCGGATTTTGTTGTCTCCAGGCAATCATCCCTGTTTTAGCTGTAAAACAGTGGGTCATGAAGTGACGCGCTGTTCTGTGTCTGGCTGTGGTTGCTTCTACCATGAGGATTGTGTGCGGAAACTGCTGGGCACCACCAGTAGTCCAGGAGGAGGATTTTGCTGCCCCCAGCACATCTGTTCTACCTGTTGCTTGGAGAGAGATTTGCAAAGAGCCAGTAAAGGTAAAGGTTTTTCAGCACTGTTTGATGTGGTTAGTCTGGATAGTGATAGCTGTTGAAGTACAGCTCGACCCATAAAGGAATCTGAAATAATGGAAATAAAAAAGAATAATAAAGCTGCATAATGTTCACCTCTCCTTTGGTTTGCACACAGGCCGTCTGATGCGCTGTATCCGCTGTCCAGTGGCCTATCACACAGGGGACAGCTGCGTGGCAGCAGGCAGTGTCATCCTCACCCATCATATCATGATCTGCAGCAGTCATGGCAGCACTAAGAGGAATGGCCTCCTCACCTCCCCCGTCAATGTGAGCTGGTGCTTCCTGTGTGCCAGAGGTAAGCCCTTAAATGTTGTACTGCTAATAGCCTTTCCATCCTGCAGCCCAATCATCTCCTTAGCTCCTTAAATAGTAGTGCCATTTTAAATGAAACTCACATACTTAATTTAGAAATTTTATGTTTTGATATTTTATTTTTATCTTCTGTGTTTCGTCTTTTGAGTTGTCCTTCACACAGTGCTGTAAAATAAAATGTTTGTTTTCCACCACAATACTAATACTATGAATTCTTCTAGCTGTTGCACTGCACTCCACTTTAAAAATGGTGTCATTTGACACAAACAACGTCCAATGCACACTATTCAGCGTTTCTAATGCCAAAAGTTAGAAGCGGAGTGCACTGTTTGGTTATGTTGTGTTGGAACAAACTTTGTTTTACTTAATTCTTCTGTGTGTGTGTTTGAGAGACTGCGCATGTTTGGTCTTTCTCTTCATTTTGTGACTTTTTGGCTAATTTTCCGAGTTTGACTGCGGCTCACACCCGTCTCTTCCTGTGTGTCTTGTGTAGGGCTGTTAGTGCAAGACCTTACTGACACCATATTAAGTTCATATGCCTATAAGTCCCACTACCTTCTGACTGAGTCAAATCGTGCTGAGTTGAAATTACCTATGATTCCCTCTCCTTCGTCAGCTACCAAAAAGAATGTTGGGAAAGGTAACTGCACAGTTTTTCTCTTTTGTCCCACTGGTCTGTCTTTGTGTCCTGCCTGCTCCCGTTCTGGCTTAGTTTCTCCAGTTGTGCGCACCTTTCATTTCAAAGCCTTGCGGTGCAAAATGAATTAACTGGTGGAACGCAGTTAATTTTAATGCAAAAATCCATAAATAACCTCAGCCATGTTCCCTGACATCAATAACACTGAGTCTCATGCAAGAACTGTTGCTCTTCTTAAATCTCTCATCTTTTGGAGAGACGAGGGGTTGGAAACTTAACTAAAAACACTGTTATTTATTTTTTAATTTACATCGACATAGGATATGTATTTTCTCTCCAGATATTCTTTTGGAATTACTCTGTCATGCAGTGTTAATAAATAAGTGCCAAATCTAAAGAAATTTGCTTTCCTAAAACATATTAAAGGGTCAAACATTAGTTTGTTTGTACTCTTTAAATGTAAGAACACCCAGAAAATCATGAATCAGTCAGGATTTTTGTTTTCCTAGACTTTTTTTCTCATTTTAAGACTCAAGCATTTCTTTTTGCTTAAAAATATATGTACATGGAAATAGTTGAATCTCTGCCATGCCATTTAGGAAGTACCGTTATTGGTTCTTGCATGAGGTTCTTTGTGGTTCATGCTGTGCATGAACAAACAAACCGGTCATCGGTCTCTGCAGTGAAGTTTATTGCTACATTTTTGGAAAAATACATTATTTGTTGGTGAAAAGGCTCCACTCTCGATTATTGAACCTGCTGTCTGATGCTGTGATGCAGGATGGTCTGGATTAGTTCAGGCTGTGTTTCTCACTGCTGGGTCCACCCTGCTTCTCTGCTTTAGCATTCTGGGCTTGTTTTTTCCCCCTTTTTTTAAAAGGACTTGTCCAGCCTGACTCCTTTTTTTGCTGACTGTCACTAAGTTTTATTTTTGAATGTTTTGATTGAATGAAATACAAGCTCACCACATTTCGTGACCTGCCTTGAATGGAATATAATCCAAGATTTTTATATGACCCTTCAGTGTTTGTACAGTTAAGAAACTATACACTGTGAGTATTGATTTAAGTGTGAAAAGTTGAACCATGAAAGCCATGATTCCATGCAAGCTGGTCTGGGCAGGATGCTGTAAATGTGATGTAAAACGTTTGCTTTAGCAGCAGGACTGCATGCCTGCTTTTTGCGTTCACTTACCATGATCTCTTTAACCTGCTGGTTAAATTTTTTTTTTTTTTTTTTTTTTGTCACTGTGCTGCCGCATGCATTTCCCTCAGACTGGTCTTGGAACAGTGCTCTGAATCTGATTGCCAGATATGATGATAGTTTGGTTCATAAATAAAGAGAAAAAACAAAGTAGAGCAGTTTCAATACATTTTCGGTCTTTATATTACATAAGTTCTTTAAAGAGACTCCCATCAAGCAAATTGTGATAGTCTTTTGCCTTATTTATCCCACTGATGAGATGTATTAGTTTTGTAGTAATAGGTGTTGACATGGTGCTGTATTTGTATACTTTGTAGTATCTTTTATTTTATTTTACTTATTTATTATTTACATAATTTTTTGGGGGGGGGGCTTTTGGCAAATGAGATTCAGAGTTTGTCCAGGTTTTAAAGTGCTTCACCTAATCAGTCAATCCTCCTGTCTTTGCATATCAATTTCCCCCAACACAAACACACACACACACACACACACACACACACACACACACTTTTACAAATGTAGGAGGCAAGTTGCTGTGCTGTGACTCGTGCCCGGCTTCCTTCCACCCGGAGTGTCTTGAGATGGAGATGCCTGAAGGGCCATGGTCCTGCAGTGATTGCAGGACAGGGAAGAAACCCCACTACAAACAGATTGTTTGGGTCAAACTGGGAAACTATAGGTATGTAGTGACCACTGGTTATAGATTACTGAAACTTGTGCTGTTGTCATTTAAATAGTGAAATATGGACAATAACAACATGAGACATCTACCATCTAGTGGGCTGCAGAAGGACTTGCTCTAATAAGCACATAATTTAAAAGTAAATTATGTCATATAAAAATGGCATTGGAGAGAATGTTGAAAGAATTGGAAACAATCACAAGAATTACTTAAAAAGGGGGCAAAACTAGTGTTTTCTTGTGTTTGCGAGCAATGCTGTTTTTCATTTGCTGTTGTGGAGAAAAAAATCTGCGAAAAAGACTCAAAGGTATCAAAGAGTTCAGATAGATTTAGGCATCGAGCGAGAGATCAGCATAAATAACAAAGTAGATAAAATAACTAATACATTAGTCTTCAGACCTGTGAAGGTTGTTGCATGTTTTATAATCAGATTTTTTAAAATGCTCCCATGATATTCTTGTCTCTTTAGGTGGTGGCCAGCTGAGATCTGCAATCCTCGTTTGGTCCCGTCAAACATTCAGAGCCTCCGTCATGACATAGGGGACTTTCCCGTCTTCTTTTTCGGCTCCCATGACTACTACTGGATCAACCAGGGTCGTGTCTTTCCCTACGTGGAGAGCGACAAGAACTTTGTCACTGGTCAGATTAACATCAACAAAACCTTTAAGAAAGGTAATTTCTTCCTGGGTGTTTTTGTCCTACCTTTTTTTGTTGGAAAGTTAATTTTTTAAAAGCGCGACATTTTTTTAAAATCACGAGACATTGTGTTTGGCTTTAAGCTCTGGAGGAAGCAGCCCGGAGATTTCAGGAGCTGAAGGCACAGAGAGAGAGTAGGGAAGCTCTCGAACAGGAGCGTAACTCACGCAAACCTCCACCCTACAAATTTATTAAGGTATTGTGGTTTTATTGTCAAGACAACAAGTGAAAGTTTGTCCTGTGCATCTTTAGGGTTTCACTAATTCCCTGATTTCTGTTCCAGTCCAACAAACCAGTGGGGAAAGTACAGATGCACATAGCTGACTTGTCAGAAATCCAGCGTTGCAACTGCAGACCGACAGATGAGCATCCTTGTGGCCTTCAGTCCCAGTGTCTCAACCGCATGCTGCAGTATGAGTGTCATCCGCAGGTCTGTCTGCATGGTTGAAGTGTTTCCTCTTTTTTAAACAAGAAAACTGTGACAGACATTAGAATTATCAGGTTAACACTGCCCTTTTGTGTTGTCAGGTGTGTCCTGCAGCAGACATCTGTGAGAACCAGTGTTTCACTAAACGACTGTATGCAGAGACAGAAGTGGTCAAGACAGCCGACCGCGGTTGGGGCCTCAAGGCAAATCAGCCCATCAAGAAGGTGTGTATTGACATGAATGCATTATGTGTCACTGCTGGAACAAATGAGCTGTAGCTCAATAACCCTGATGCAGGGGTGATGCAGTATAACTTGCAGAAAGTTGTCTTCATGGTGTTTGAAACTACATAAAATGTTTCTTTGTGTCCTTTAGGGAGAGTTTGTCACCGAATATGTGGGTGAGGTGATAGATGCAGAAGAGTGCCAGCAGCGAATCAAACGGGCCCATGAAAACCACATGACCAACTTCTACATGCTCACTCTCACGAAAGTAATTCAGCAACATCAAATCACCGATCGAAGAAGAGATGTCCGCCCAATTTTCTTGAGCTAATCAGTGCTCCACTTTACTTCATAGGATCGGGTCATAGATGCCGGACAGAAGGGAAACTTGTCACGGTTTATAAACCACAGCTGCAGTCCAAACTGTGAAACACAGAAGTGGACGGTAAACGGTGACGTGCACATCGGACTTTTTGCCCTCTGTGACATTGAAACCGGTAAATTCCCATAAACAGCATGATGTCTTGTCCACTTGTGTTTCATGCTCTCACAGCAAGCTGAATAACTTATGTGCTGTTTTTACAGACACAGAATTGACGTTCAACTACAACCTGCACTGTGTGGGCAACAGGAGAGCTACTTGTAACTGCGGCTCGGACAATTGCTCCGGATTCCTCGGAGTGCAGCCGACGGTACGGTCTTTTTCTGCTCTAATGATTATGCCGTTATTTCTAGAGCTATCCTGTTCTTTGTCATTGTTTTGATGCAAGTTTGCTCTTATTGTTTTCCCCAGAGTGCTGTGGTGTTGGAGAAAGAGGAGAAGGCCAAAAATGCCAAGCTAAAGCCCAAGAAGCGGAAGCTGCGATTGGAGGGCAAACACACTCACGAATACTACTGCTTTTGCTGTGGTGAGGGTGGAGAGCTGGTGATGTGTGACAGGAAGGACTGTCCCAAAGCATACCACCTGCTGTGTCTAAACCTCACCAAGCCACCATATGGTAATACCAGCTTCCGTTAAATGTGGCTATACTGACACATTAGACTAATGCAGGCCTTTGCATTTTATGAATAATGGAGGCAATATCTGAAAGATTTATTGTACACATGGACTGCCACATTTAAAAATATCAAAATATTGACAAGGGTACCGAAAAATGGAAATAGCCCGGCAGTTCAAAAACAAAGTATTTATGAGCTGTCTGAAATCCAGTGCACTCTGTCTTCCACCTAGTATCAGGTGTCTGGTCTGTTGCCAGTGCTTGATTCCAGTTTTGCTTCCAGTGGGAAAGAGAATCTTTGTCTCACTCCCACTTGTGTCAAAAAGTGAGCTCTTCACTTAAAACCCAAGCAGTCTAAGATCTCCTGCTCCCCTGTAACGGTGTGTGTCTGGTTGCAGGGCGGTGGGAATGTCCGTGGCATGACTGTACCATCTGCAGTACCCCAGCCTCTTCCTTCTGTGATTTCTGCCCACGCTCCTTTTGTCGGGACCACGAGGAAGGGGCACTCACCCCCTCTTCACTTGAAGACCGTCTCTGCTGCTCCAGTCACAACCCTGCCAGTCCCCTGGGCTCCAACTCCAGCTCTACCCAGCCACACTGCTCCACCTCGAGCCCGATCAGAGTGAAAGAGGAGCTAGAGCCAGAGACAGAGACGGCCCTGACGGCTGCCGAATGACTCCGCAGCACAGCTCAATACCTCATTCCCTGTGAAGTGCGCTACTGTTGGCCTCCAGGCCACCTCTGGTCCGAAGCCGTGTGCTATGGAAGGGAATACAGTGCTTTATGATCAGTGTTGTGGCCCCCACACAAAGAGGAGACACACTGACGAACACCTCAGTGCCGTTTGTGGCACGACCAGCGTGTTGACAGGCGACGTGTCCCAGCACCATCGGCGCTGTTCCTCGTATTTTTTTTTTTTTTTTATTTTTTTTTCCGCCATGAAACACTACCTGTACAGCTCAGCGGTGCCCGTTTGGTGGAACCACAGACTCATTCTGTTGTTTTCTTTTGTCATTTTTCAAAGTCGTCAGTGCTGTCATCCACATATACTGGCACTTTGGAGAAACAGCAAGATGAGGTCAAGAAAGCGAAGACAGGTAGAAAAGGCAAGGTCAAAGCTTTCCACCACCGAGCCGCTCCACTCCTTGTTTACCTGCTGTAAGATGAGTCTCGCACACAGGAGGGCTCTTTCTCCTCCTCTGCAGCCAGTCTTCACTCCCAACATCATAGTGTCCCAACATCCTATTACTCAGTTTCTTCTTCTCGGAGAAGGGGAGAGGGCAGAGTGACTGAATTTGTGCAATTTTTGTTTCCCCTGGGACCACACTACATTCCAACGTTCCTACATATGTTTTTAATATACTTATGGGTATAGATGAATATAATTATATACAGTATCTATGTTTGTTAATGTTTACAGACAGATTCTCTCACTTCATTTCAGTGAGTGGTGTATTATGTTTGTTTGTTTAGGTGTTAAAGACATTACACTGACCTCCTTGTGGAAATAGTCTTAATAAGGTGAAATATAATGGTAATTAGTGTAATGATATGACATTACAGAAGTACTTGTGACTTTCACATTGCCAGTCTCACTTGCCATTTTGTACATAATCATACTATTGTAAAGTACTTAAAAATCTGGAGGGGACAGAGCCTCACCTCTCTGGTTGTTCCTGGAAGAAGGAAACACTTTTTTTTTTTTTAACAAGACAGATCATTTTTAAATTTTTTCGATACAGGCGTCCTCCCACATCTCAGAGCAGTTACTGTTGTTTGTATTGAAGATGGAGGGGCTCCACTTGTGATCACTGGTGCTGTCTTAAAGTATTGTTAATGAGCCTTAAGTTTGAGTCTGGCTGTAGTAAATGCTGCCCAGATGCAGTTTTTTTCAGTAATGTTATGTACTGTGACCACTTTGACGCTCTTTTTGTTCTTTTTCTTTTCTTTTTTTTTGCCAAATATTTCTGAAAAGCACTTTTACACAGCTTGTTGCTACACAGTTTCACTTTGGTCATACATATACAGAAATGTGTATTAAAAAAGTGTTTTAATATGGATACCTCCTCTTGAAGTAACTTTAGAATTTAATCAGTGTTGTAACATTTTTCAGTCTGAGAAATTGCTTCTGTTGTGTTTGTTTCCCCCTAAATTGGCAAAGTTAGGAATGACTACCATCCCAGTTTTATGCGAAAAAGCCCTGTGTCTGGTTTAGACAGTTCATTTGCGTTCTGAGGAGCATCCTCAAGGCTATATAAAGATGTAATGGTATAACAGCAGAGTAGTACAATATGATGTACAAATAGAAACTCCTGTACAGTCTTTTTAATAGCTCATCAGTCTGACTTTTTGTATTTATTGCACCATCTTTTATATCAATTTCTTTTTCTAACTAAAGTGCAGTAATTTGTCCCCTTCTACTCCACAGTTTAAGCGACATAGACTATTAAATGTGGGGTGTTTTACATTTAAAATGCTATTTATCCGTTGCATACTAACTTTTTTATTAAGTGTAATGATTCCACATTTCGTAACAGCTATATTGCTCATCAACCTGTGTTGTGGCTCACTGTTAATTGGTTTAAAAGCAGTTTGAAGCAGGTCATCATTTGATTGTCAAGTTTACAAAAGATTTTTCTTTGTTTTGTCTTGCCAAGAATTTTACCTTTTTCGCCTGCCATTTTACTTGTCTTGTTTTTGCCCCCATCCCCATCTTTTAATGTGTAAATATTGGTCATTTCAATACTGTTGGACCATCATGAAAGATTCACCATCAAATTAGAGTTTTGAAAGTTTCAAATCACTTAATTTTAAACTTAAGAAAGTTACCATAAGTATAAAAACTAACTTAGGGGAACTTTGATTAGCTAAATGAGCACGAGCATGGGACCATTTAGCAGTTTTCAATTGGCATCAAATTATAGAAATAAGTCTAAAAACTGGGCGACATGCAAGAGGTACATGTTTCAGATCAGTCAGGTGCATCATTGTGGCACTTTTCTTTAATGCTCAACGTGGTTTGCTTATGGAAACTATAGAGTTTTCTTTATTTTTTTATTAATGTAATATATTTTCGTTCTTTTTTACTTGGACTTTGTGCATTTGTAAGTATCAGACCAGGTTAGGTATCCTTGACCTTTGACTTGTGTCTTGACAACATGAGATTAACTAACTGACCACACAGACACTCGTTTATCCACATCTTATCCTGTTCCACAGTCCTTTATTGCCTGATTTGTATGCCAGTGTTGTTGGTTTTTTTAACTTCTGCGCTTTTATTGTTTCCTCCTTGTACTGAGATTGTGTGAAACCACATGGCCTTTGTTTAATTTTTTTTTTTTTTCACTTGCATGATAATGAATTATTTGTGCCAGTTTCTAGATTTCTCTGCTCAAATGGTAGCAGTATTACAGATGTCCAAAATTTTGTTAAGTTTAAAAAATGCTGTCTGATCTATCTGTGGTGTATGTTCTTGTTTGTTCTCATCGTAGTGTCCACTTTTTTTCCCCTCCAAGAGATGGCATGCTTGTTCTCAGTTAAGTGACCCTTAAATAGACCTGAGGAAGACTTTTCTAAGTGTCCAGGAATTTGATAATTCAATATTTTTCTTACACATTTAAATTTTGGATGGACAGCCTCCCTTGTTTTTCAAAGGGCATGTTTCAGTTCACTGTGACGTCTTTTGTTTTAGTGAAATGTTGCCTACTGTCAGACTTTGAATTGGCGTTATTACTGTCAGAGAAAATAGTGTTGGAATAATAACAAATCCACCTCCATCAGCACTCTTCTATCTCCTTGTACTTGTAGTAAAATTACTTACAGTAACTAACTGGGGTTCTATCTATCTCTTTCGGTGTTTCTTCAGTTAAAACGTGAATGAACCCAAGGTATCATTGATTACTGTTCAGCCTGTGTTACTGCATTCAGCATATTGTTAAAGACTTGTAAATAGTTTGCATTGAACTTGCATAGACTCATGTTACTGTGGCGTGTTATTTTTGCCTGTATAATTCTGCTTCTATATGTGTGTGACTGTTGAGACAACACTCTTTTTGTACATGAAATGTCTTTTTATTTTAAAATATCAACTGTCTCTTTTTTTCATTCTACAGTTGAAGAGTTCAGACATGCCTGAAGTTTGACTTTAATAAAGCTGTACTCTGTCTCAGTGAACTGATCTCAATGTACTTGGCTTTGTATAAGGAAAGAGACCAATTTAACAGGTGGAAGCAGACATTCAGAAAACTTGGCCATATCAGTATGAGACCACTTCACTGAAATCTGGAGAGGATTTCTTCCAAATGCTGGACAAAACCACCCTGACAAAACACAGGCATCGCTGCACTAGGAAGAGGAAGAGACTCCTCGTAGTAACTATATGCGTTTATTTTGAAAGTGCCTAACAGGATGTACTGTGGGGCAGCTTTTCTGGTGGCGGACCTGTCTCCCTGACGTTGGAGACCTTTTACTGCTGCGGTTGCGAGGGAGACGTGGACGCTTGATTAGCATGTTAAGCAGACGTTCTAATATGAAATTAAAGAGATAAAAACGCCAGACTTTGAGGTAAGCAATGACATGTTTTTCTCTTTTACAACGTTTGAAAGGACAGATGCCTTGCTGCACAGATGTTGTTCGTTAGCTTATCTCAGTCTGCTAGCTTAAAACATATCTACGGTGTCTCAGTCAACTTGTTCTGTACATTGAAGGTTGTCCAAGCATTGAATATGTTTTATATTATAAACCTTAAAGTCCTGTTCAGCTAGAGCACATTATGAGCTGACCTCTCAGGTGTGGCAAATTGTCGTTCGTTTTAGGTTTTGGGCAGGATGTGGCCACGTAGTGCCGATAAATTGCACGCACTGCAATAACATATAAAACAACATTGCACCGCCATTTTAATGTACCATATTAATCCTTATTCTTGAAGACATTATCAAAGTCAGACGTGTCTCTGTAACATCAGAGGTGTGGCTGTATAGCCAACAGAAAAACTGTACGTGATGTCTCTTGACACTTGAATGTAAATTTAAAAATTTGTATATGTGGAGATAAGAAAAGTTCATTCAAACTTAGTTTTAGTTTTTACATCAATGTTTTTGGCAGCAAATCTAGTTATGACTATGTACAGATGTAACAGCAAAATTGCTGTTAGATATACAACTCCTTAGCTCATAATATCTTAATTAACTTACACATGCAGTTTTGCTCCAGCCTTAATGCTTTTCATTCTTTCTAGTTCTATTTACACAAGAGAAGAGTGATGATGTTTGCTGTTGACTGAAGTTCATTCCAAGAAATACCATGAAGAGGAGGCTGTTTCGTGGGCTCCTGTCGGAGGTTTCCATCCGGATCGTGCTGCTGGTTGTGTTCCTGTATGCCACTACGCTTTTACATTATTGGCTTCATTAATCCATGATCAGACCTAGGTTTAAAACCAATCAATAAACCTCACAACAGCCTTTTGTGTTTGTGAAGTGTGACAGAGCAGCTTCCTCCTTTCTACCGTGAGATCCAGTCAGAAGAAATGTGGTTGTATAAATTCCATCGTGTGGAGATAGACCATGTGCCCACCACGCTTATGTTTGTAAGTAATATGTGTATTGGACAAAAATAGAACATTTAAAAAAATCAGATGGAGTTCAAAGCTGATAAGATTTACAGGGATAAAGGATGAATGAAAAATGACAAGAAACACAGTACAGTAATTGTTTTGCAAATATCCTTTAGGCTATACTTCAAACCAACAGTAGTACAATTGCAGTTCATCTTGTTTTTCTGCTTTGAAGTTTATGTGACCATGATGATAAGTTTGCTCAGTAACTGTCTTAAATCCTACTGTGTCTTTACTTACTGCAAAAAAGAAAGAAGTAAAATTTATGTAAGGTATTCCACTAATGAAAAACATATAACTATTAATCCACGGTTAGATTTGTAGGCAACTGGAATTAGAAAGGTTGATCTTGAAGACGTTTCGCCTTCTCTCCAACTATTAATAACTATAATATTTGTCAATTACCTGGAAGCTTGAAAAAAAAAATGTCAACGGTAGATTAAGTCAAAGTCCTCAGATTCTGTTTTGTCTAATTTGCCAATTGCAAAGGGGATGCATGCAGAGTTTTAAACTGATTTATGTACTGCAGGAATTAAACTTTATGACAGAATTTTTACACGTGGAATGTCTCCATTTGCTAAAATTTTAAGGATGTAACATAAATAGATGTACATGTTTTTAAGTTTCACCTCAGAAATCTGACATTCTTTCTCTTTTCTTTCTGTCTCAGAGTGTTGCTGTATTCACTCCACTGATTATTATCCTGGTTTTCACCTTCCTGAAGAGGTCAGAGCGAGGAGATCTAAAGGAAGCCTTGCTCGGTAATTTTTTTTATCTTCCAGAAATTCCAGAAACTTTCCCAATTGAATCTTAGCTGTCATCATTTTGACTCCTCTGTCTCATCCTCTATCATCTAGCTGTGACTTTATCCTTGGTGCTAAATGGAGTTTTCACCAACGTCATCAAGCTTGTTGTTGGCAGGTAAACATGGTTGACAGATAATGAGATGATGCTAATGAACCGTGAATGCAAATATGTGCTCTCTGCATTTTTGTTTTTTTTTCTCCCTCAGACCTCGGCCAGACTTCTTCTATCGTTGTTTCCCAGACGGCCAAATGAACCTGGAGCTGCATTGTAGCGGTGACCCTGAGGTCATCATGGAGGGCAGGAAGAGCTTTCCTAGTGGACACTCATCCTGTAAGAGACTTTCTGTCTGCTTATATGTTGAACTTCATCTGTCGGATTGAAAACTAAAGCACATATCAAAACAGTATCTGGTTCTACTCACCTCCTCGATCCTCTTTTTGCTTCTTCCCAGTTTCTTTTGCAGGTTTGGGTTTCACAGCGCTGTATATTGCAGGAAAGCTACACTGCTTTAGTTCAGCTGGGCAAGGAAAAGCATGGCGTTTGTGTGCCTTCCTTACACCCCTCCTAATCGCAACAGTAATTGCCCTCTCCAGAACCTGTGACTACAAGCACCACTGGCAAGGTCAGAACCACACCAAAGCCAGTGGCACATACAGCTATTTGTTTATGTTACGCTGTTGATTGTCGAGTTATTCTTAATTATCTGTATAGAGTTGTGATGTCTGGATGTTAATAATAGGCAGCAGTTACTTTAATGGATGCCTGCTTCTCTAAGCTTCCTCTTATTGGGAAATCATTAACACAACCAGGCATATTTACACAATTCCTAAAAGGGTGATGCAAACTCAATAAAGATTTTCAATGATCAACCAATATTCCTCTTAAAACCTTTCTCTGAAGGGCAGAGGCTGACCTTTCCATACAAATACATACTATATACAGATGCATACAGATACTTCCCATCTGTAAGAAGTCACATTAAAATCATATCTGTTCTCTTGTCTTGTGTAGATGTGTTGGTGGGTTCCCTGCTGGGGCTTTTCTTCGCCTGCCTGTGTTACAGACAACACTACCCTCCGCTTCAGGACGCCGATTCTCACAGACCTCTGCGTCACAGAGAGGCTCTTCCAGCAGCACAGGAGCGCAAACTCTCCAGCTTCAACTACATTCTACCACTCTGAATAACTGGATCTGTTGTCGTTTTATTTGATTGTATGAAAATCCTTGTAATTCTTTATTCCGCAGCCCTGAAGTTTGTTGATTTATGGGTATTTATTCTCTATACAGTAATTGAAACTTGTGTAATCATGTCAGTAAGATTTCTATTGGTTTACAAATGATGCAGTTCTTCAGAAAATATCAGTTTAACAGTTTAATGTGGGCCATATAACCAACTACCATTACTTTTTGAAAATGGCTGTTATTGCCAACAGTGTTTATCGATTTAAGGGCCCAGGTGCACAGTGTTACATTGCTCATATTTAAATGTGCTTGTAGATCAGGACTGTCAAACAACAGCTGAGCAGGTCAAATACACAAAAACACAAATTCCTTGCTTGGCTACTGTCATTAGCAGCATCGTAAAGTGGAGACATTCGAAGTGAAAAATCAGTTGTGACACTTAATTTACCTGTTGTCATATATTAATGGGCAATGGTGGTTTTACAATATTAGGACCTGACTTATTTCTCTATCTTAATGGATGGCTGTAGAAGTGAAGTCACAACTGTAGCTAGAAACTGTTAAATGTGAATTCTTGTACCACTGTAAAAGCTGCAAAGTTCAACACAGGAAAAATGCTTTGAAATAATCTGTAGATACAAGAAGTCTAAGCTCCACTTATCTCGTGATGATCTGATGCTGACGAATGTCCGAGGGGCTTGCAGCCCCATTTCAAAGACTGATTTTTCTACCAGTTGTTTTCTATAGTCAGCAAATTCCTTTGTAAAGAAATTAACCATGTGTTCTGTCCTGTTGCCCTGTACTCTGTCTTCTTTCTCAACACGATTCTTTTAATTATAGTTTTGCTAAATGCAGTTTTTACTACTGTATTTCTGAAAATATTACAATATATCAGTGGATTGTGATTTTGATTTGTTTTTTTAAGGTAACCTGATCATCATTATTGTAATCTTTCCATTAACTTTGTTGACCAAAACACAGAAGTAGACTTTATGGGATATAATTAGAACAGCATTGCTGTTTTTTTTTAAAAAAATATATATATATACACACGTTGAAGCCCACTTTCTTCTGAAATCATCTTTTTTATGTGTATAGCGGTCTAATCTTTGCACTTCTGCTTTTTTCTTGCTTTCTTTAAATCACTGTCTTCCTTTATTGCATCTGGAATGTTTCCATTTAAGGCTACTACTTCATATCCCGAAAAGTGTTATGATACGCTGTCAACATAACACCCTGATGTAGCAGTTTTAGTATTTACAGTTTTTGCTGTTTCACAAATGCAGATTAAACAATATGTTAACAAAACAGCTGCTGTTAGCCTGTACATGTTATGAACTGCTTTTGAATGTCAGGATTTCTGTTATTGTCTTTTGTCATTTTCTTGGTTCTTGAAACCTGTCTAATTTAAACATGTCAGAGGTTATTTTTTGTGTGCAGGGTTAAATTGGTGGGACCGCATGTTTGTGAGGATTGAGATCAGACTGTAACCTCTGTAGATGGTGCTTGTCTCTCAGTGCTACTAGCTGATTAGACCTCCCATTAATGCTTTCTTTCAAATATAGCATCTTTTCTTACATTATGTTTAGATTTTATTCTTGGATGTTTGTATGATGACATGGGTAAAAATTAAATTTGGCAGGCTAAAATGGAATAAGATAGAGAATCAACTTTGCTTGTTTCCTTAATATTTCTGTGTGCCTTTTATCATCAACATCAATATAATTCTTATTTATTTGCATAATTTGCTGCATGTTCTTGTTGATGTCTGTCACATTGAGAACAGCACAGTGTTCTCAATATTATGTTTATTTTTGTTTTTTTTTCTTGTGTGTTTGAAATTTCCGATGTGGCATGCTGCCTCTATTTACAACTTCAAAGCAACTGACTCAAGTCCACTAAAATGTCAGTTTTGTTATGTACAGTGCAGGTCTGCATTTGTTCAGGTTGGGGGCATGTACAAGTCTACTTGAATATTGAAGATCTATTTTGTTTACTTTAAATGTGATTTTGTAATTTCATTAAAGCAATATTTGTGGGTTTCAGTCTGAATTAGATTGATGTAATTTTTTTATTGTTATCATAAAACCTTATGTACCTGATATTAAACTATAAATGTGTCTTTAGATTGCCATACGTAGGAGCATACAACTGTTTTTATGCTTAAAAATATTGAAAACAATTGTCGCATTTTTAAAAAGAAAACAGAGTTAATAGTTCACAGTTGATGTATTTTATAATCCATATTGTGGGCGTGGCTCTGAGTGTTTGATATCTTCTTGTGATTGGTCGATAGAAGACGGAAGTGACGAAGGGTCACGTTTAATTTTTTAGCAGTTAAAAAACAAAGAGGTTAACAGATAATGTTTTAGTGGCCATGTCGATAAGGGCACATTCATAGACGGCGATTTATTTAATGCTCGTTTCATTTTTCTTAGTAGATCCGTATCGGAAGTGACGTGGAGATTTGGCGCCATACTTCAACAGGGAATACAATACAGCGAAAGGAAAGCCTGGCGTCTGACAGCAAGCCCAGAATTACTACTGTTTATAAGATTTTAGTAATCGACTCAAACGTTTTAAGCGTTAATATTTTAAAAATGTTCGTCACGGACATAAGAAAGGAATTTTATGAAGTTGTTGCTAACCAGGTACGTACGAGTTCACTGGCAGGTCTAGTTTCGCTAACCGCTGTGGAGTATTTGATTTGGTCAGCAGAAACTCCTGTTAGGCCTCAGTACTGTATTCTGTAAAGCAACTTCTAAACACATTTTTTTATGTTATTATGGTTTTATTTTTAGAGAGTTGCACTCCTGGTCGCGTCAGACATCGACGCCCTCTGTGCCTGTAAGATACTACAGGTGAGATAACCAGAATTTTTAAATATTATTAAGTGGAACTTGATCAATCAGTTGATCATGAATATAAACATTGAGATGATGTTTAGTGTAGCGATATACGATGAATGTAAATGACCTTGTTTTTTTTCCATCATCAGGCATTGTTCCAATGTGACCAGGTCCAGTACACACTCATACCAGTGACAGGATGGCAGGACCTCGGCACCGCTTTTCTTGAACACAAAGAACAGGTGTGATCATTCAGAAAATGGAATGGAAACTAGCAGTTAGTGTTTATCTTTGCTACGCTAAGTGATCGTCTTTTTTTTTTTTCTTTTTTTTTTAACTGTTTTTAATGTAGTTTCAGTACTTTGTTCTCATCAACTGTGGGGCAAATGTTGATCTTCTGGAGATGTTGCAACCAGATGATGACACCGTGTTCTACATCTGTGACACTCACCGGCCTGTAGATGTGGTCAATGTCTACAATGACACACAGGTAAAGATTGTTAGCTTACTTAAAATAAAAGAAGAAACCTGTTCTGTGTGATGTTGGGCTTTAAAACACTTTAATTAAATATAATATCTCTCTTTCTGTGTTCTTCTATGATCACATTACAGCTATTTATATTTGTGATGTGCTGTTAGATTTCTGGAACCAAACCTTAATGCTTGACTTCGCAGATAAAACTACTCATCAAACAAGATGATGACCTTGGGGTGCCCTCCTATGATGATATCTTTAGAGATGAAGGTGATGAAGAAGGAGGCGATTCTGGAAATGAGAGTGACGAAGGTTCAGAGCCATCAGGAAAACGAAGGAGATTTGACCCAGTGTGTATTTAACAGCGTTACGATGAGGTGTTGTCATGAGAATTGTGTAATCAGAACTGTGTTGACTGTATGCTGTCACTGCAGGGGGCATTGGAGAGAAGGATTGAAAGGCAGCGAGCCAAGCGGGAGTGGGAGGGACGAAGGTGAGGGGTTTAAACAGAAATGCGAGGATTCCTTTAATCAGAAGCTAAACTGTCTTTTTTTTTTCAGGAGCGAAATCTTGCTGGACTACGAACAGTATGAATATCATGGGACCTCTGTGAGTAGACATGTTAAACTTGCAGCATACGATGAGTAGAATCAGTGTGATGATTTTGTTTCATGATAATGTAACTGATTTAACTCTGATAGCCAATTTTATGATTAAAACTAAATGTTTTATTTTGTTGTGTCTATTGTCAGGCTGCAATGATGCTGTTTGAGCTGGCATGGATGTTAACTAAAGACACCAAAGACATGCTCTGGTAGGCTCCCTGACCTCTTTGTTATAGTGTGTTTTTGTTGAAATGTACAGAGTGAGATGTGCATTTTCCTTTGTAGGTGGGCCATCATTGGGCTGACAGACCAGTGGGTTCATGATAAAATCACACAGTAAGAAATATTGCATTATTTTTATCCACAGCATATTATGACGCCTTATTGTCCTTCCATAATTTATATGAACATTTATTTTTTTCATAGCATGAAATATATAACAGACGTTGCCACAATGCAGCGACATGTTTCTCGGCACAACCACAGAAATGAGGACGATGAGAACTCCCTGTCCATCGACTGTATGAAGATCTCCTTTGAATACGAGTATCCTTCATTCATAGTGTTTCAGGTTCTAGCTTTCTAGAGCAAACTCTGTTTTGCAGCTGTTCTTAACCTCTTGCATCAGTCTCCGTCTTACACTCTATCAGCACTGGTCCCTGTATGAGAGCATCTGTAATTCATGTTACACATCAAGTAGCTTCAAGCTCTGGACCTTAAATGGCCAAAAGAAGCTCCAGGAATTCCTGGCAGACATGGGGTAAATGCTGAGATATATTTTGAATGTCTCTAAATAACTATTTTTATGTTTTGATTGTCAGACAGTGTTAGGCTGTGATGTGAGTTAAAAGCTTTTATTTAACAGGCTACCTCTGAAGCAAGTGAGGCAGAAATTCAACTCCATGGACATGTCAATAAAAGAGAACCTGAGGGACGTGATTGAAGAATCTTCCAATAAATACGGGTATTAATTCTGATTCTAAACAATCAAAGGTGTCTATGATTGATGGATTAATGTTTATTTGCCTTCTGTCAACAGTATGAAGGACATCCGCATCCAGACATTTGGTGTTCATTTTGGATTTAAAAATCGTTTCCTGGCCAGTGATATGGTGCACGCCACCGCTGCTTTGCTGGAGAGCACTGAAAAGGAGGACAGTGACAACTTCATCAAGGCATTGGACTCTCTTTCCAGGTGTGCTGGATGTGCAGACACAATTCTGTCACCTTTC
>BJFM01001010.1:299500-317000 GCA_016586285.1 Arothron firmamentum
TGGTTTTTGTTTCGGAATTTTGTAAGTATCAAGAAGGGGGTTCATCCTGGTGTACTTCTGAGTTTATCTTTTCCATGGTGCACAACCTGGTATTTTTCTAAATTATTGCTCTGTCTTGTTGCTGAGCAGATGTGATCAGTGGGGACTGTGGTCAGGGCAGGACCAGGCACGTGTTCCCTGTCCTGCCTCAGCCGTGCTGGCCCGTGTAGGAAAGGTTTCAGGAACCAGGAGAATAAACATCCATTGTTCACAGTGTAGGCTTGATGAAACCAGTATCCAAGATCTTTGTCCACTTTTAATGTGATGAAAAAGGTCTCACATTTGGCCTTTAAGACATTCAGTAATTGGGGACGGTTCTGCAGGAATGTATATTTCATGTAGGTTCCTTAAGGTTTCCATGCCAACCCTCAGCAGACCAGAGTGTATCTCTGCCTCTTTCTAATACTTCTCAAACTCCAGCCACCAAGTTCCATCATGCCAGTGAAGAAACGGAGCCTGTTCTTCCTGCTCACTCAGTCTGTTCCTGATAAATCAAGCACGCTTGTTGCTCTGTCGTCTACTGAGGGTCATAGGATGTTCCAGGAGGCTGGCTGTAATAGTTTAATGAGAGTCTGGGGTCAAACATGATCCTTGTTGCTCTTTAACCACTTTTCCTACATTGCAAATCATCCTACTGAGAAGTCTTATGGCTTTAGCCGACCCTTTGGATGATTCTGCATTCCTATAAATAACTGGTGTAGTATTTTTTGTTCTTACTTTACTAGACCAGCCAAGATGTCGAATTCATGTAATTCCTTATACCTCATAAATAATTAGATCAGTAAATTCCTTATTTAATAACTTTGCACATAACTTGCGGTATATTATCCAACAACCGGGCTTGAACCAGCATGTCCGTGGTCATTCATCAGCCTGCCGTGATTTGTTTCAACCAATTATGCTGGATTGCATTTTTCTCTGAAATGTTTGTGATTTATCAGATGTTATTGACCTCCATACATTATCTTATCTTTTTAATTAGAGTTTTTCTGGGCAGCAGCAGTGATGTCTCAGTCTGGTGAGAAAGGGAAGGTGAGTGTGGAAGTCCTTCGTGTAAACATCACTGTGACATTGAGTAGAAGACAGGGCTTCCTAATAAAGTAGTGGTGATTAAGACAAATGGTATTCGTAATCTCATGCACACATGCTTGCACAGGCATCCAGGGAGGATATCCTGTATAGAGACAAGTATTTAATGGCTGTAGTTTATTGGTTGTTGGAATTTCTCATTAATGTACATCCCCATCAATCTCACTTTTATGGTCTTTTGCACATGTAGTTTAAAAAAATGATGAAATTTTCTAAATAATCTTCCAAAATAAATGACCCGTTGATCTTATATTCATGCTCTTGTCTTTACAAATATATCTTTGTGTGCTTTGCAGTTCCCAGATGCTGCAGGTTATGTCGGATTTGCCAATCTCCCGAACCAAGTGCACCGAAAATCAGTTAAAAAAGGGTTTGAATTTACCCTGATGGTGGTAGGTGGGTGGTCCCTCGTTAATTTAAGTTTTATTTTGTTGTCTTAATTCGCTTATGATTGGTTTTTATTGTACACTTAAGTTTCTCGGAAAACTTTCTCTCTGTCTTTTTGGTTTTAGGGGAGTCTGGTTTGGGTAAATCAACACTTATAAACAGCCTGTTTCTCACTGATCTCTACCCTGAACGTTACATCCCTGGTGCTGCAGGTATACACCCTCACACATGCAGGAATGTTGAGAATGTCTCTCCATCTCCAAATATGACTTCGCTTAGATTAGGTTTATTTTGATTTTGAAATGACTCCTAAAGCCTCTCTGTGGTGTATATTTAGTTTAAAGCCTTTTGAAAGGTTTTTGTACTTTCACCTTACAGAGAAGATTGAGAGAACCGTACAGATTGAGGCATCGACTGTGGAGATAGAGGAGAGGGGAGTTAAGCTTCGCCTGACTGTGGTTGACACACCTGGATACGGCGACGCCATCAATAGCCAGGACTGGTGTGTTTCTGTGCCATGACGCAGTAGGGAGTGATCACAGCTTGGGACACATTTCCTGTCCGTTTCACACGCTCATCCTCCTCCTTCGTTTCTCTCTCTCTCTCTCTCTCTCTCTCCCTCCCTCCCTCCCCCCCTCTCTCACATTTCACCTCAAACTCCCTATTTCTCTCAACATGTCTGAATCCCTGATGTGTGCCCATGTGTGTAGATCCTCTTATTGTGCGTCTTAAAACTTGTTGTTTTAAATCTAGTCTCTAGTCTGTTTGTGCTTTCTGTGAATCATCTTCATATAACAGTCTTCTTTTGTAAGTTAAGTTATTTGCCACATAGGCTGACAAGAATGAAAGACTTCACTCATGATCAGAATTTCATGAATCTGTCTATAATCATCTTCCAAATACCTTAATTGTGAAAGAAAAAGTGAAATAGTCACAATTCAGCATTGTGTAATTAATGATGTTTTCAATTTAATCAAAATCAATTAAGCTTGAATTATTATTTTCAATTATTGTGTGTTTGTGCTGTTATACAACAAAAGTAGACAAAATAGTTACAGTAATTATTGAGTTTTTTTTGCCCCATATGAAAATGAAAATGTTTTCTTTCCAGTTTCAAAACCATCATCCAATACATTGACAATCAGTTTGAGCGATATCTTCACGATGAAAGTGGGTTGAACAGAAGGCACATCGTGGACAACAGGGTGCACTGCTGCTTCTACTTTATATCTCCATTTGGACATGGGTGAGTGTACAGACACTCTTACTCAGCTGAAACTATATCTCTATCTTTGACTTACGCATGTTTGTTCCAGCTGATTCGGGAATGGAATTTGTTGATGTCAATTCTAAATTCACTGCTTGCTGAGGTTTGAAACCACATGGCAGCAAACAAAAATAATTTCCTCATTTCTCCTCAAACTGTTCCAAATCCCCTGCCCACAATCACTTTTTTCTTTTCTTTCTGTAATGTTTTTCCTCTTTAGTTTAAAGCCTCTGGATGTGGAGTTCATGAAGGCCATCCACAGCAAAGTCAACATAGTTCCAGTCATTGCAAAGGCTGACACGCTAACACTGAGGGAGAGGGATCGTCTGAAGAGAAGGGTGAGCGTGATACGAGCAGTCCAGTGCTGCTTTTGGACATTTAATGTCTTTCTTTTGTCCTCCGTGGTGGTATCTCATTAACTCATACAGTTATCAAAAGATCGTTATTTAACAGTCTTTGCTGCTAAAGAACAGAATATTTGCATTGGTTGCACTTTTGATTTGATAAAAACAAGTCATTTGATGATGTCACCTCAGGCTTCAGGAACTTTTTGTGGGATTTTCTTTTTCTGTTTCATAATCCATCCAACTAATGGAAAATAAGAATTAGTTGCACTTTACTTCACAGTCTGGGTGGACAATGAACTGTTGTTACAAATCGCTTTTTCGGTTCAGACCTTTTTGCACTATTTTTAATTGGAAGTCAGCTTGTCCCCCCACCTGCCCAGGCAAGCCAAGACCTCCCACCTGACTCCCATTCATGTCTCGGGGCCGGTGGTCTGGCACGGCGTCAGGCTGACAGGAGTCCAACTCTGCGCTGTTCCCTTCATCAGCGAGTCCGCATTGTCGAGAGCTCCCACTGTCACATTGCTTGAAATTGCTGAAGCAGCACCTTAGGAAGCCAGAGTCACTGTTGTGAAGCTCACACAGCGGCTACCTTCACTTATTTTGTATTTCAGCCAGTATGTAAAGCTGCAGGCCTCAAAGGTGAAATTCCTTTAATGATCGTCCTTCATGAACAGACACAGTATCTGAATTCTGCTTTGCAGTTTATTATAAAAAACACCAGCCACTGCGTTAAGATGCAGCTTGGTGCCTTTCCCAGTTCTTAATTCCAAATTTTTCTTGATGTTTTGCCCATCGTGTTAGTTTTAAACATCTTTTGCTGTGTTAGTGTACCATAGCTGTTGTAACGTTATCGCTTCGATCTGACCTCATTGCTGCTGAACTGTCTACGTTATCTGTGCAGCTGGATTTGTTCACATTCTTTTGTAAATGCTCCCCTAACAGACATTTCCCACTAGTGCAGGAAAAGCAACAATAAACTGCGAAGTTTAACAAAATGGACAGACTTCCAACGTTTATCATCTCCATTAAACACTATATGATGGTAACATGAACACTGCTCAAAAACACATTTGCAAATTCTAGGAGTGCAGAAGAACATTTATTTCTAAACTGTTGTGTAACAGTAAAACAGATAAAACTGCCTAATTTAGCTTGACTCTGTCTCATGATAGCTCCTGATTATTATCCTGATCATTATTGTCAGGAAATATCTTCCTCACAATTAAAGAGGCATCACATGTCCCCGAAGTGGGAATGTTTTCTGATAATAACTTACATTTTGTTCTCGCAGTTTTGGGTCAGCCTCTCTGTTTGTGAAGAGAAGTATGCTGTAAATCAACACAATAGCTCTTTACTTAGTCATTTCCCTGAACCTCTAGCAGAACAAACATACAGTAGCAGCAGGCAATGTTTGCAAGTTGTGAAGACAATTAGACAAGTAAATCTTGTTACAGTAGTTTTAATCCTGCATCATCGTTTTAAATCATTCTTTCTATGGAAAACGGCAACATCACATTGGTTCTCTTATTTAATCACAGTTATTACCGTAAGCATGGAAACACAATCACTGTCGGCGTCCTACTGCACTGCTCATTCACCCCTCAAGTGTCTCTCATGAGAACAATTATACTGCGTATGGCTGATGTATTTGTTTTGTTGATCAGATTAGCTGAAGTGGCTCTTAGGTGTACGTGCCTAAGTCCAGCCATTCAGTCCAGCACTGTGGAGCAGACCTTCCTTTGAGGTCAGCGCAGCAGCAGCCAAGAAACTGCCTGAAAACAAAGTGTTGGCGGATGATAGATGCTGTAACTCCCAGAATTTCTCTCACAGTCTTCATTTGCGTATTTGGTACTATTACGTTATCATCCTTGGAGCTGCTTGTCTCTCTGTAAAGCGGCTTCTCTGTTTGGGAAACAGTTCCTTTGAATGTGGTAGAACTGCTCCACATCCGGCTGCCTCACTGGGCTCGTTAACAAACCAGTATTCATCCCCTTAGTTCTGCTCACCTCTCATCCAGTCTTTCCTGCCCTCACAGTGCCTCACAGCTGTCTCAAACTGTCTTACTCTCCCTCTTTGTGTCTTTCGTTTTTTAATTTCATTTGCTTGCATGTCAATTTCCTTTACTGGGGTGTCTTTGGTCCCCACCTCATAAGTTTCCCTGAGGAGGGTATATTGAGGGACTTATCTTCTCAGTCTGGAACCTTACACTCATATCCTGTGTTGGGCTTTAGTCTCAAACTGCATTACTGGATTGTTTTCTGTTTGAAGGCAGACAGCACATAGTTGGTTTAGACTGGAATTCTAATAAAACAGTGAAACTGTCTATTTTTGTTTGTTTAGCGGGTGTTTTCCCTAAAAGATTCCAACCCCTCTCAAATAAATGAAATGATTTTACCTATGAAATAAAATGATCATGCAGTCTAATTGTTTTTAACAAATTTATGGCAGCAAGTTTTCATTTTTTTCTGTTTCCAAATGTGAATTTGTGTGGAATATTTAAGTAGTTTGAAAGGGCATATTTTTTTGTGTTTGCTAGCACGTACCACCAAAATCTATACTGTAGCATGTAATACTCTTAAACCCTTTGTTTGAGACTTAAAGTTGGTCTCGTAAAGGCAGTGATGGTTGGGAAACCCAGCTTCACACTTGTTCTCGCGCAGGGTGGTGAACAAAAGACCTTCCCCCGCTTCACTTCTTCTCTCAGCAGTCTGTTGTCTTTCCCCTGCAGCCTCTGGACAATCACTCCCACAATCATGCTCTTTATCCCCCACCGTATTTCACCCTCAGCCATGGTGCTGCTACAGTTTTACTGGTGTTTCCTTCATTGTCTGATGTGCCATCGTCTCGCACATTCAGGTTGTTACAGTCTTGCAGTTTGAACCAGCTTTACGGTCCCGGTGGAACACAGTAGAAAGGGAACGTGTGAGGCGGATAATGCAAAGTTTCACGTTCAGCTTCCTTCTGTCTGAAGAGTAGGCTGGTGGCTCACGATTAAAGACGGAGTGGGGATTACCTCATTTCTGCTTTACTGGTCCCTGGTCAGCTTTAATCCAGTCCCTTTCCTGCCTGTATTTTAAACACGCGGACATATTTATTTTTCTACCCTCCAGTGATCATTGTACCAGGCTTATTCAATGTCTCTGCAGATTTTGAAACAATAAATATGGCCTTTTCCTCACTGAATGAGCAGCTCTTTACACACAATCATCTGTTCACAGCGAAGAAAGTACAACCCAGCAACAGTGTGAAAACTGCAAGTTTCCTTGTTTGAGGGCCAACCTGGAAGGTGGCCCTTCCGGACTTTGTCAGGCTGGTAATGAGTCACTTTTATGTCTTGAGACCCTTTTGATTAGCAGACCAAGTCACAAGATCCGATGTTTAATTGGAATTGAGCAAACTGTCCTTTTCTTAATCTTACTTTGAGACAAGATTAAATGAATAGGTTGATTATTCCTCCTTGTGCACTCTGATCCGCATGAGCCGTGGGTGGCCTTAACTGTACTAATACTAAGTTCACACAATAGAGGCGTGGGTGGTGTATGTGTGGAAGTGACTTTTGATCGGTTACTCATGATGCCATTACACCAGCATGGCTGTGCTTTCTGGTACATTTGTTTTTTCTGTTTTCTTGCCAGCTTTAATGAGAAGGTGTCCTTTAAGTGCTGTTGATGACTGGTTTCACTTTAATGTGTAAAGCTCATTTTTACCTTCCCCTGACACCAGATTAGGCAACAGGTAGCTGCTGTTTTCGCTTCTTGAATGCTGGGCATCAGTATGAGTTCCAAATCCCTCCGGCCCCACTCAAATCAGGTATTATTGGGGGCTCCATCATCCCTTGAGACTCCCTGCGGGCAACAGAAGGCCTGGCCTTTCCTGCCACAGAGATTTGTTCTTATATGCATTAGAGCCGGCAGATTAATTTTAAAAAGAATGTACTGTTGTAGAAATCAGTCTTTTTCTTTTTGTGTGTCTCTGTCCTTCTATGTCTACTGAATAAGGTGTGTTATATGTTTTTCCCATAATATTTATGATGGTGATGTAGGGCTCTGTGCCGTACTGTCTGCGTAAATGTTTCTCTCTGTTGGCAGATTTATGTAAGACCCACACTGATGCCCCGTGAGCTTTTAAATAAAGACAGTTTACTTTGTTGGAAGGAACTACGTCAGGAACATTCTTCCTCAATTTATAGAATATTGCAGTCTTTACTTTGATCAAATGGCTCCCTATTCTTCTTGATCCTATTGGGATCTGGTGCTCTCTTGAGTTTGTGCTATATTTTATATGGGAAGAAGCCATATATCTGCATTTCCATGAATAATATATGACTTATTTTCTTTGGCTGTGGAGCTAGAATTCATCGGCTCTCCCGGCGTTTCATTTTCTTAGGTGCGTTCCAATCTGAAACAGATTTACGCTGGAGCTGTAGTTGGAAAGGTTTACTGATATGATCAGCAAGTCTGATTATTTTCCCCCATTTTCCCGTTAAAGAAACTTCACTCTCTGTATGACCCAGGTGAGATGAAGCTGTGTTTACACAGAAAACTTATTTTAAACTCCTACCAGTGTTTTAAAAGGAGGTGGTTGACCTGTGCTGGGTACTTGAAGGGAATTTCTTCAAGTCATTTCTTTGGAAACAAAATGGTTTTCTAGACAAGTAGTGTGTTATAAAGACATAATCAGACATTCAGGAATCCCATCAAATAAAGATTGTTTCATGTTAAGCTCCTGGAATCTGACTGTCCTCTTGAAATCAGTGACAGTTGTGGCAGTCTTCTGTCACATAAAGCACTCTTTCTGCTGTGTTGCTCAGTTTTAATATCTGATAAGTTACATTTTTTTCCAACAGTGGTGACCTATTGAAGTTGTACTGCCCCTCACAGTAGCTGGAAGGTAGCTCTGAGGTTACGTAAAAGGTTCTAGCACTGGAGATCCTTGCTCATGTCAGTCATTGTTCAATGATATCAAGATTCGGTTTGACTCCTTTTTTCCCAGGAATGCACTGTTACATGTTTGTACTTCCAAGTATTGTTCCCTGTTGGAGTTTCATGTCAATAGTGTGCCGTACAATTGGGAGGTTGTGCTGCGAATGTTGTGCAAGGCCTGCACTGCCGTCCCTTTTAAAAATGTATTTAGTCTCTTTTAAACCAGCTGTTTGTTGTCCGGAGAGTGTTTGTTTTTCTTCAGCAGACATTTGAGTCACTCATATTTTTGTTAGATTCCATATGAGAGCAAAACACGAAAATATTATTCTCTCCTGGGTTGATGCGATGAGACTTTTCATCCCTGTAATGACGTGTTTGGAGCCGGCTTCATTGTGATTGGTGGTTTTGGTTATAACTGCTGTGTAGCATTAACAAAAAATGCTTAGCCATGACTTTATCTGTATAATTATCTCTATATATAGACTTGTGTGTGTTCTATATTTGGGCTACTCCTAACCACAATGGTGTGTTTAATACAGCCCTTACTATAACCCCTTAAGCCTGACTGGGAATGGAATGCATGTCTGATGGGACTCACCTGCACTCTTTCTGTCTGTCCATACATCCTCTGTGTTTACACCTTTGTGTTTTAATTTAGTGGGAGATTTACCCATGTAATGGTGTGTGTGTGTGTGTGTGGGTGTGTGGGTGTGTGGGTGTGTGCGCGCGCGCGCGCGCGTGCGTGCGTGTGTGATGGTCATAAAATCTAATGGTTTTAGCTGCCAATATCCTTTGCCAACAAAAACACGCACGTGTGGAGGAGCAGGAGGAGAGTCTGGTGTAACATTAGGGATTAAGGCCTACATTGTGTACAGTAAATCAGCAGGAGACAACTGGGATTTGGACCTGGCCGTGATGTTGACACCTGTGAACCCCCAGATGTTTTTATTACAGGTGTCAGGCTGTACAAAGCACATATTATGAAAGAAAATACTTGTGGTGAACTGTTATTTTGCAGCTTTGGGCTTATGAAGACCAAACAGGTGATAACAAGACTCAAAGTAAGGCAATGACCACATATTTTTTAAAGATAAGCAGTAGATAGCATCATAAAAAAAATCATTCTTTTGGTTTCTGTTTTGTTCCATTTGCATTTATTCTAAATCAGTATTTTTTTGTCATGTATGACAGGAATTGTGGTTTGCTGTGGTTTTTTTCCTGCAATTGTCATCCCTGTTTATTTTTTTTACACCGAGTCCAGATTTTCCCCCTGCAGTCAGGCTCCGTCAGAATGATGTTTGTGCAGCCTCCATACTGACAGAACTGTAAATCATGAGCAAGTGAACGAAGGAGAAGGAGCACCTGGTCCTGTGTCATGCTCTCCTCTGAGTCCTGCAAAGCCTGTTTGTTTTTAGATCTGCTGCACAACAATACCCTGTCTTCCCCACACACACACACACACACACACACACACACACACACACACACACACACACACACACACACACACACACACACACACACACAGTGTCTCAAACGCACCGCGGCTCAGAGCTGGCTGAGAAAACAACCGACAGCCATAACAACAGCTCAAACAGGGACTTCTCTCTATAGGAAAACCTCCACTCACTTCCCAGTCTCCCGGCTGACTACCCACTGTCCTGTTGCACAGTCCAGCACATGAAAGTCCCCCAAAAAAGACCGGAAAACAGCACTTGACTTTTTTGGCTCTATTACATAAGGTTGCATTGTTGACCCAAAATTGTGATCACGGGGAAAACAAAAGAAAAATGCAGCTTTGATGCTTAGAATAATAAATATTACCATCTGTCCCCGAGACAGAGGGGAAGAAAGCACCTTTGTTTCCAGAAATGACTCAGAAAATAGACTGAGAACTTCACATTCTTTCAGAACTTAAAACACACGGGTTGTTATTAGTTTTCACCTGTCTCCCCTCTCTGTCTCAGCCCTCCCTGCCTCCACAGGGGGCTTTAATTAAATGTGCTGCAGCAACAACAGCTACTCACTCACCCTCCGATTAGTCTGCACCTCCGTCTAAACTTCTGTTTATGGGTGAAATGAGCAACCAGCCTATGTCCTTTTGAAAGTTTCGGGACAGCATCAAATTAACATTTTTCATGGGCTTTAGGACATAGGTCATTAATTACATGCATCTGACATTTACATTAAAATCACAACAGTTGCATCCTTTCTGAAAATGAAATGCTTGTAACTATGAGAGTCTTCATTTGTGATATTAAATATGTTTTTACTTCTGTTTTTTTCTCCATTGTTGGTTTGTTGAATGGTATAAACCCATGCTGAGAGTCCAGAGTTGAGTTTTAGTCCAGTAGAATGTGCCACAGGAGGTCACAGTTAGGTCATCACCCCCATCATTTCATCCTGTCTTTGTGCTTTCCATCATCAGATCCTGGATGAGATTGCAGAGCACGGGATCAGAATCTACCAGCTGCCTGATGCCGACTCCGACGAGGATGAGGAGTTCAAAGAGCAGACCAGGGTCCTGAAAGTGAGAGATACAAAGGATGCAGAAGCACATAGCAAACATGTTTTCCATCCTCTTTTCCATACCTCCTCCTCCAAAATCTCATTGTTTCATATGTTTATTTCAGGCCAGCATTCCCTTTGCTGTGATTGGCTCCAATCAACTGATTGAGGTGAAAGGAAAGAAGATCCGAGGACGTCTGTACCCCTGGGGAGTGGTAGAAGTGGAGAATCCAGAACACAATGACTTCCTCAAACTGCGCACCATGCTTGTGTAAGTGTTTGAAACCATACTGACAGGTGTTGGCCAAGGTCACAACGCAAGTGAGGTAAACTGTCGTGCTCTACTGCCCCCTATTGACTGAATAAATGATTGCAAGCTTGTCTGCGTCAGTACTCACATGCAGGACCTGCAGGAGGTGACTCAGGATCTGCACTATGAGAACTTCCGATCCGAGAGGCTTAAGAGAGTGGGCAGGTGAGGGACTAAGGCATCTCACGTAAACAAGAAATGCGTTGCTGTTTTTTTTATAAAATTTTTGTTACTTTTATTTATTTATTTATTTTTGCAGAGCTGTGGATGAGGATGTGTTAGATAAAGACCAGATTCTCCTGCAGAAGGAGGCTGAGGTAAGAACACACACATGCATCAGCATCTGGGTAAGCGGTCGAATTTTTTTTTTAAAGCACTTATGCTTAAAACTTGTTTTTTTAAATACTTGAGTGATTCTATATTTTTATTTTGTAATTTTGGAAAATTGAAGGTAAATTTGTATTTTGTTTTTTGCCAGCAGATGGAGCTAGATAACAAAGAGCCTCACCTTTAGTTAAACCGTGTATTCTGGAAAGCAATTAAGATAATTATTTAATCTTTACTCATCATTTGTGTACTATTAAAAATAGGTAATAATTAGACAAGTATATATTTCCTGTTAAAGAGGACATGAAACACAAAACATAGGTATCATAATTTTATAAAGCTCTCCCACCCTTAAAATCTTGTATACGCTTTAACACTGATAGCAAAAGGTATTTTGAAATCTGGCCATTTAAGTTTAGCTCTTAAACCAATGGGCAGCGCCATTGCTATTGTGTCAGTGGAAGGGACATCTCGGTAGTGGTGGCTGAACTTGTCATACCTGCAATATTACCTAAAAATAAATGGAGATTAATTAAACAAATAGAGATCAATTAAAAAATGGCAGGAAAAGATCAGTGAAAAAATTGAGGTACATTTTGCATGGCTCCTGGATGCTCATACTCCTTTTATAAGATACTGTAAAAGACAGGGAGACGCCTGTTCACTTCAATAATTTGCCACTGAAAAAACCAACTGTTCTCCGACGTTGGCTAGCGGCGATGGTCACTGCAAACCTTTGCTGATCTGTTGACCACTTTGTGAACGATGACTATGTGGAAGGAAAAAACCCTTTGAAACGTGACGCTTGTCCCTCAGTCTTTGACCTCTGTGCCTACAACTTAAGAACGACAGACCGTCCCACACAGCAAGCTAACTCAGGTAAAGAGCCCAGCGGCGTAATTATGTGAAAGAACAGAGAGAGGTAGAAATAATTATACGAGCAACAAAGGTTAAACTCACGTCTCTACATAAGCCTCTGAGACGAGACGATCCTACCTTGGTTTATTGAGGGACAGGGACCCATTGGTTCTCTTAATTACTTTCTATGTCATAAATCCACAGTATAGTATATGGTGTATATATATTGAATAGTACATGATACGATATGACACACACACACACCGGAAAACAATACCGTGACATAGGCAGTGATGTAAAATAAAGATGGCGGAGAGTATGCCCCCAAAACGCACCGTAATTACATATAAGAAGTGGATTTCCTTTAAAATGGCTGATTAATCAGATGTTTTATTTCAGCATTATGCTTTAAAATATGTACATCTATCTTATGGTTAGTGTCTGTTCTAGTGTTTCATGTCCTCTTTAAGTAGAGGTGAAATTCTGTTCAAACATGTCAATACATTTTGCAAAATAGTAACAGAATTCTTTTTCTATAACAAAATTGTTATAACTCTAGACTTGATTTTGTTGTAATTTATTTTTCTTTTTTGTCTGTAGCTGAGGCGCATGCAGGAAATGATCGCTCAGATGCAGGCCCAGATGAAGATGAAATCAGACGAGTGAGAGCCAGTGCTCATGATGTAGACCCCAGCCATCCACATGTTCAGCAGGGCATCATCACACCACTGTTGTCCATCAGAAATTCCATCCATCCGTCAACTGTTCTAGAGTTCAGCACTGATGTTTTCATTTTTTAGAAAAGCTGTCTAAAAATTCACACATTAATCTTAGTGGTTTGAATTGAATTATTATATAATAATTTACCAGGGGGAACAGGGTAAAGTGTCTTGGTCAGTTCTGTCTGTTTCTCATCACGGATACATCAGGTCATGTTATCTTTGATCACAGCAGCACTTCCCAAAGCTGCTCCTCAGCAACAATGGTACTTTAATATTTTGCAATCGTACCGTTTTTAAAAAAGTATACATTTTTATTTGCTTCCTCTTACTTTTTCATCATGTCAGTGCCACAATTGTTGCCACTTTGAAGGGCAACCATGATCACAAGTCAGACATACTGTCGTTGTTAAAGAGAAATCTTTTTTTTTCCAAAGAGAGCTCGTACTTGTGTTAAAAACACTACAAATATCCTTTGTTTTAAGCAGGAAATATACACATAAGTACACTACTTAGTCAAAATTGCATCCATAAATAACAACCGTCATAGTTTAAATTTTCCATATGTTTAACAATTACCTACATGAGGTACAGGAATGTAAATTTGGTGCCAAATTCAGACTCCTTCATTTATTATCTGACCTCTTTATTTTGATATCATTAAAAACAGTTATGTTTAACATGTGCACTTATTCATCATACTGTATGTGGGCTGTCCCACCTAAAAATGCTTAATCATTAATAAGTAATGTTTTTAAATTGGTCATTGTGAGGCAAACGTCAACAAAGACTTTTTTGAGGGCATCATCATTTTGTATCTCTTTGAAATAAAACTTTATGCAAAAAATTTCCTGTTCGAGTCTTATGCTTAACTACAAAAGCGTTCAGAGAGCACAGACCTCCGTCAAGCAGCTCATTTCAGAATCAGAAGACTTTATTGTCGTTGTACAAAAAAATAGAACGAAATTGTCGCAGCCTGGAGTTGTGTTCCCTAAATACTGTGACTTACGTCCAAAATAGTATCACCGAAATTTAATCCGTTCCTCCTCTCATTATCAACATTTTCTGGAAAGTTTCATTAGAATCCGTTCATAGCTTATAATAATAATATATAATATAATAAATATATAATTGGTGGATGACGATTAAATGTCTTCAAGCGTCAACGAGGGATCCCCTGCGGTGTGATTGGCTGAATCGCGGAGGGGCGGGGCTTTCTCTTCCATCTGAGCCCGCCCCCTTCAGCCGTCTGTCCGCGCTGTGGAGGAGAGGAGGCCCGCTGCCTGAGAGCTGTCGCTTCGGTTAAGGTCGAGGGAGGACAGCGGTCATCATGACGGCTAGCATCAAGTACAAGAGCCGCATCCCGGTGAAAACAGGTGAGATTCCCGCCTTTGATTTCAACCTATCTGTGCGTTAACCAAAGCAGTGATCGCTTCATATCTGTTCCCGGCGTCGCTCCGCATCCCTGCACCTGCACCGCCTTTTCGTCCATCCCCTAATGGCCAATAGAGGACAGCGTGGAGGTAGGTAACAACCTCCTTTCTTTGCTTTGATTAAACGTGCACGTAAATGCTTTTTCCCCCTAATTCTGCGTGAGCAGTATCGTAGATCTGCACGTACACATCCGTTGGTAACGGCGTCTGATGGTCCGACCGTAGCCGTGTCATCACTGATCCCCAGACTGACAGGCGGAGGAAGCTGTAGGGCTTCATTTTTAGACCCATATGTGGAGCAGCAGCAAGAGAGGCTGCGCGCTCCTGAAAACAGCCATCATCGGCTCCGTCCTCTCATCATCTTCGGTGGATTTATTAGCGAGGATCGGGTCAACGAGACCAATGACGGCTTGTTGTCCACATTACATCAGAACCATGCGAAACTTGTCTTATTTAAAAAAGGCATTCGTCGCCATTGTTCAGCTCAGAAACGCAGCTGCCACACGAGCCTGTCGGGGAGGTCGCATCCCTGGTGACCCTAAGCCTTCCTGCCCCCTCCTCCACCTGGCGTGGCCTCGGAAAAAAGCAGGAGTGCATAGGCTGAGTGCCTGCCATGAAAGAGCAAACAAAACTGTTATGCTATTAAGTTTCACCTGGAGGACCTTTGACCAATATACAGACACTATAGATCTGTGATATGGTTATTGCTGATCATGGACCCAAAGATCAAAGGATCTGAGGGACTTTGACACTTGGTCTTCTAAGGATCAAGGCCTGGGGGGCTTTGATCATAAAGTGATCTACTATATTACATAACCTTGTATCGCTAGTGCTCTCTATACCGATGTTGTCGACCATCAACCTTATAACCGAGCCTTAGAGTTGTGAATAAATACCTTTAAAAACTTTTGGATTCCTTTTGTTAATGCGTTCTGACCAATAGGCCATCCCAGATCCTGTTAATCAGGCGAATCTAGGCCCAACTCAACACATTTTCCTTCAAGCATTCAGATCCCTGACCAGCAACAACCTTTGCTAAAGGAAGACAACTCGGACCTCTTTCTCCAAACACCACGATTTTCTAATCGGAATCTTAGTCCATAATCTGCAGCCTCAGCCAGCAATCCTTCCACCAAGCCTTATCCTCAAATATTGATGCTAGTTTATAATAGTCAACTAGATAATATCATCATTGAGCATGAGCTGCACAAAGAGCACAGATCCAGAGGTATGGTTAATGTTTTTGTTTGTCTTTTTTAAACATGTGCAGCCACATTTTGAAGGCGGCCTCTCTGGATGCTAAGCTGGTTGTGCTGCAGGCAGATTCCTCTCTTTTCTCTGAAAATCACATTTGGAGCAAATCCAGTTGTTGAAGTGATTGTATTCACATGACATCACCATGCACACACGCATGCATCACTCTCTGCTTTTGACACCCTGCGCGTTCTTCACTCCTACGTTCTCCATTCTCTCTGACCCAGCTTTGCACTTTCACGCTGTGGAGGAGGAGCTGGAAACCGAACCAGCGACACTGAGATCATCACTGATAATCGATCCTAAATCAATATTTTTCTCCACTCCCCTCTTTTTGCTTCCCACTCCCCTACCTCTTCCTGATAGCTCTCTTCACCTATCGTGTCGTATCCCGTTGCCAGGTGACGGTCTTCCCTTTTAAAGCTGTTTACATCACTGCTCAGATACAACGCAGTGGAAGTCACATGACTCGGCGTAGTGGTGTTTTTATACGTGCATGGTCGTCTGCTTAACATTCTTTTCAGATCAGAAACATAATACTCATTGCACACATTTCTATTTGTAAAATGATGTGGAACAGTTTGTCAGTCCTGTTTGACCACACGCAAATTATCTAATTTGAAACCTTTTTTTTAAGTTCTACCTTGGTTTTGTGTGTAAACACGTTAAAGAAAACACTTTTGCTGTTTTAGTGTCTGAGGTGACACAATGAAGAATTTGGGGTCGATTCTATATCCTCTCTAAGCTTTTCAGTTCACTTCACTTGTCTTCCTCCCTTAAACTCTCTCCTGGTACCCCAGATGGGACCCCCACTGGCTCCCAGTCAGAGCCAGCTGCAGACCAGGAGTGGGTGTGTCTGCGGGGCGGTGCTGAGTAGCTGTCAGAGAAGGCTTGGTTCATTCATTCGTTTGTAGTTTTTTTTTCCTCTTGGTTTGGTGCTTTTATTGCCATTGTCTTTGTGCTCTACATGAAAATTTAAACATCAGCTTCTATATTTTTAATGACAACTCATATCCTTCATATACTTTTGTTTTTAATGAGACACAAACACAGCTCCTGTATGATCAGAGGCATTTCTGACTGCATATGAAGTGTCTGATGGCTGTGAGTGTTTGGAGTTCTGCCTCAGCAGGATTTTCTTAAAGAACGTTGCTCTGTGACGGGTGATTTGAGGAGTTTCGGTCTGCGGTGCGTTCGGATGCCTCCACCATGTACCTGCAGGCTGCTGCAGACCAGACTCACTGGTCCTCATTCCTCCACGCTGCGCTTCAAAAAGCTTGACCCAGATTGTGAGAATCTTTGAGGAAATCTTTAGTCGGGCTAGTTATGTTTGGGATTACAAATCCTCTGGAAACATGGATTTGGCATCTAATCCAATGAAAGGAAGGTTTGTTGCTGTTCAGGTTGGTAATTTGATTAATCTGAACCACAGCATGCTCATGCTCACTGCTGCTTTAGCAAACACGTGCTGTCAGATTTGTGTGTATCGGAGCCTCTGAGTCTTCATGGCAAAGCACCGGTGAAGAGGAGGGAATTTCACCCACCATCACTTTTCTTTCCTCCCTTTATCTGGTTTTCGCTGGTTATCATGCAGCAGTTTAGGCAACACAAACAGGATTAATGGTCTGAAAAATACAGGAGTCATCAGTGTGAAAGTCTTTACTGTCCCGTCTTCCAGAGGTAGACGAGTCAAGCAATCTCTCCAGTCCTCGGTCTGCCTCGGGGGTCTTTCCCCCTGGCTAGACGCCTCCAGCCACCACAGTCTCTCACAGCCCACGACCATGGACTGTGGGTAAACTGGCAAACTGAGCCCGTTAAAGTCTGGCTCTCTGCATCACTGAAACTGATGAGCAGCAACGAATGATAGGTTAAGAAATGCAAATGTGTGTGTGTGTGTGTGCGTGTGTGTGTGTGTTCATGCTTCTGTGGCCATGCTGTATGGGGCCTTTTGACAGTCACTTCCTGTAAGGCCAAAACATTTTACATCAGAGTGGAAAAAAAACATTCTGGCTGCACAAACCGTCCAGCACACGACCACAG
>BJFM01001010.1:322000-323974 GCA_016586285.1 Arothron firmamentum
TTCATCCAGGGTTTTACCTGCTTCACCTTTCCTCTCTCTTCATGTTTTTCAGTAAACTGGCTGAGGACAACCACATGGAGAGTCCCGTCGCCATCCTGCCACTCCCGACACACGATGGGGAGACTGAGAAACTCATCAGATTCAAAGACAAGGAGGTAAGAAGCAACGTTTTCTGTTTTTAACAAACATTCAACACTGATTGAAGTGTAGATCTGGGTTTTTTTTTCACGGGTTAAAACATAGCATTCAGTGCTTTCCCCGATCAGTACAAAAAGGCACTATGGGACAAAAACATTTGTGAAAAATAGGTTGGAAGAGTATTTTGTGTAATAAATTAAAGCTGTTTCTATGATCTACCACTAGAGGGCAATCCAGTACAAACAGAATTATCTGGTATGAAACTGTAATTACTGGCCTCGAGCCATCTTTCGTTTTCTTTGTTAAATTGAATCCCAATCAGAGTTGGATGAGCCACACAGAACATTTCATTCAACTATGAAAAACCCTTTGTCTCTGTCTGCAGCTAAAGAAGATGCAGGAGATGCTGAATAAGATGCAGCAGCAGATGCATGACAAAGAGCAGTGACGTCTCTCCAAGCAGAGCCGGGCTGCTACCTGCTGTTTTTAATCCCTCTGAACAGGCGAGACCTTCAGATGTCAGGCGTGGATATTGTGTTAGTTGCATCTCTGGCTATATTTTTATCCTCAGTTTGGTGCTTTGACTAGTGTGTCTGCCTGGAGGGCTGCTGTCAGGGGGATCTTTTCTTTTCTCACAAACTAACAGTTTGCCCAGTTTGAGCCCTTTGCTGTGGTTAAAAAGTCCTAACATATATAATATAAGTGCATAATTTAAATTACAACTCAGTGTAACTAATTTATAAATACAGTGCTAAATATTTGGAATATTTTGTCATGTATGAACATTGTGTGCGGCAAGATGTTTTGTAAAAAAAAAAAAATCTAGGTTTTTGTTTTTTAAATGTAAACATTTTTCTATATATATTTGCTTGTGTGTTTGGGTGTAAAAGTATGTATTTCATTACATTTTCTCTGATTACATATCAGCAAGCGTGCATCCAGGAAAATCCCCTTCGACTTTTGCAAACGTTTTCCTCCTGTTCATTTGTTCTCTGATCCATGGAAACCACCCAAGTCCAAATATCCTCTCCCAGCATTTTCACATGTGCGGGCTGAGTTGAATATGCACTTATTACCAGTGTCTAACTGTGAATGGAATGCCTTTGACATAATGAGGAGGTTGGTGAAGTACTCACGTGTACGAGCACTCAGCTCTCAGATCTGCTTAAAAGTGTGGGCATATTTTTACTGCTATATAGCCAACGCCCTGTGCTTGTATTAAAATGCAGCAAAAACTAAAGCTTTGTTGTTCATTATCAGAGTGAGTGAGTGTGTGTGTGTGTGTGTGTGTGTGTGTGTGTGTGTGTGTGTGTGTGTGTGTGTGTGTGTGTGTGTGTGTNNNNAGAGAGAGAGAGAGAGAGAGAGAGAGAGAGAGAGAGAGAGAGAGAGAGACCGATGGCCAGAGGCAGTGAGCTCAGTCTGTGCCCCAGTGATAAAGGTGTGATAAATACAGTCTTGCTGGTCTCTACGCCCATTGTCTGACTGGAGCTCACTGCTCAACTTCCTCCCCCACATCCAGCTGTCAGAGGCTGAGTATTCGTGGTCAGAGAAGGAGATGCTGCCGGAAGGTTATCTGAGAATTTGTCTATCTCCAGTGGTCGTCTGTGGTTGTTCCAGCTGGTGAATAGAACTGACTAAGAAGAAGTAAAAGAAGAGTCATTTATTGTTCCACAGAGTGAAAATTGATGTTTTTATCCATATATACTGGCTGTATATAATATGCATGAACATACAAAGAACATATGCACATGCAATCAATGAGGAAGTAGTGGTGCTCTGAGTACTTGGGAATGCAGTGCAAACAGTCTCTCTCTCTCTCTCTCTCTCTCTCTCTCT
>BJFM01001010.1:324048-334631 GCA_016586285.1 Arothron firmamentum
CTCTCTCTCTCTCTCTCTCTCTCTCTTTCTCTCTCATATATGTGTGTGTTATTTTTGACCGTAGTCTTATCGATGTGTTCCAGCTTACAGTATCATTACAGAGTGACAGTAGCAAACAGTCCTGACCTGAAAACAGCACTGAAGGTAAATGAGTTTTATATCCAGATACTACAATTACTAAGACACTTTATGACATTATTCTGCTATTTGTACTCCCTTTCACTCAACTCACTTTTTTATTGAATGTTTTTTAACATTTCAAATACCAAATATTTATTCAGCACATTAATCTATTTACAGGTATCAGTAGTTTTACTTTAAATTTTTTAATAATTATATTCTAAATACACTTAATCATTTCTGTTTTCTGATAGCATATTTCTGGACTAAATTGATTGCGTGAGATTTTCAGTATTTTAGATAAAGTAATCTAAATGTTTCGGAACAATCAACACCACAAGTATAGTTGTTTTGCTTTGTTTTTATTTAGCTATTTTTGTCAAATCATTGTAGGATAACATGCTTCCTTTTTTACCAGTATGAGGGGACTTTTGCTCATGTGTCTGCTCCTCATATTCGGCGGTCAAAGGTCATCAGCCTGCCATCAACCTTGCTCCTGTCTAGGCAGCCAGGTGAACTGCACCAGCAGGTCTCTCACATCCCTCTCATTGCCCACCAGTTTCCCTTCAGGGACCACCAAGCTCTATCTGCACAACAACCACCTGACCAGCCTCCCAAATGGACTCCTGGATGATCTTACATCGCTCCACTTTGTCTCCCTTCAAGACAACCCCTGGATCTGTGACTGTGGCATCCTCTATCTCCGTGCATGGCTGCTTCGTCAGCCTGCCGCCCTCAAAGCACACTGGGGGGTCATCTGCAATTCCCCTCCCAGTCTAAGAGGACGGCAGGTGGCGTATTTAACAGAGGAGGAGGTCCTGGAATCCTGTCACTACTGGTACTGTAACCTGGCTGTGACATCTCAGCTGTGTCTGCTTGTGTTTGTGGTGATACAAGCAGCTTTACTGATTGCCCTGCTTATCTTCCTGAGAAGATTTGAAAAGCTGTCAAAGGAAGCTCGGAGAACAAGAGAGGAGAGGTTCTCATCAGTAGAGGATCTTCGGCAGAAGTAGAACATGAATTTTATGGACAGCATTATCTGAGATGGAGGCTTTTTTCCCCCCTTTTTTGCACAATTTAGAGAAAAAAAGCCTCGGCGGTCTTGTTGTCAGATTACAACTCCAACAACTTGATGGCACAAACAAACAGAACTAGTGGAAACAGTTAAAATAATCATCAAAGTTTTATAGTGTTTGACTGGATCTTTGTTTCAGTAGATTAGAAAAGACTAACAAGTAAAGTGTGATTTACACCTGTAGTGTAGCATAAAAATAGAATCCAGACTCCAGAACATCACAAATATTTAATCATCTGGTCCTTGCCCAATATCAATATTTCCTGTGAATTTTATTAAAATCTGTTCATAAATTTTCTAATTATTTTGTTTACAATCAAACAGATATAATAAATAAATAATGGGGTTAATAACACGATTCCAAGTTATTGTTTGCACATTGTCTATTTAAACATGTAATGTCAATATTTTTAATGCATCATTCTTCTACAAGCACTGTTTCTGTTAAAAACTTCATCACAAGTAAAATAAAAACCTGGAAAAAATTTCAACATTGTGTGGCAATGCTGTTACTTTTATTGGCTTATCGTATTTTATTTACAAGGCAAACAACCGTATTCCAAACCGGAACCTTTAAACTACGATGTTTCCGGAACGGACATCTTACGTGACGGACCCTCATTCCTGTTTACACGTGAGGCTTTATTGGTTTTAAAATTGAACGCGCATAATTCTACAGTCTGCTTGTTCAACCCATTAAAATAGATACATTTGTAATTAATTTAGAAATATTAATCAGTTTGTGTAGTCACGATGTTTATAGCGAACAAATTGCGCTACTATTATCTTATTACCTCGAGCTTCCATGGTGTCTGACGTTACAAGTGAACTATATGACTTGTTTTGATTGCACATTTTGTTACTAATTATTACAAATTTTAGATTTAAAAATGGGAAAACTAAGAAGGAAACACAACTGGAAAGGAAGACAGCAAAATGACTCCCAAAAACCAGCTGATAACAAGACAGATGTTGTCGTTGAGCTGCAAGGTAGTGATTAATATGTTATATCTATACGCAATTTATATTATTACCACTTGTGTCGGTTGCTGGGTTTTTAACTTTTTTTTAAATGTAACTGTTCTTCAGATGTCAGCAAACTAAAAGGTGTAGACGAAAGTAACGCTTTAGTCCTGCCAGCCAACAAATCCAAAAAGAAGACGTCCTCATTGACCCGTGCGTCTACCAAGAAGCCTCTCACCAATAAGCAAAGAAAGGAGCTGCAGAAAGTTTTGGAGCGCAAAGAAAAGAAAGCTCAGGTGAATGACATTTCACTATTAAAAATAACAGGCAAATGATGGTTTGGTTGATAACAACATACACATTTGTCTTTGCCTGTTTGTCATGCCCAGAGAGCAGACATCCTGTTCAAATTAGCTGACGTGCAGCTACCAGAGTCTGAACGGAAGCTGCTTTACACCACATCCAAACTGGGAACTGGGGAGAAACTCTACCATGCTAAACAGTAAATGCATCAATCAAACATACTAGTCAATTTATAACAAATGGATAAAATGTAGTCACTGTTTTATTTTGGATTGCCTCAAGAATATTAGATGGAGTTAAAGATGGAGACTTGGGCACGAAGATCAACAGCATTAGTGGAGCACACCGAAAAAGAAAGTGGAAAGAGGAAGAAGATGAGGAAGAGGAACAAATGGAAGAAGAAAGTAATGATGTGGACACATCTTCTGACGAGGCAGAGGAAGACAATGAGATAACAGAGAAGAATGAATGTACAGATGCAACCACATCCAGTCAGGAAAATAAACAAGAAGTGATGGAAGAACAGTGTGGTGTAAAGAAAGAAGGGGAGAGTGAGAAAAAGACTTCAGATGAAGAAAAAATCCAGAATAAGAAGCCTTCGCAGCCAGCTATCTTTGTTCCTGTTGACAGATCACCAGAAATACAGGTGTGTGCTTGTGCATGGTCGTTGTATCTGCACTTTTTAACGGTAACACAAAGAGTCTATTCATAGCAGCACGATTTGTCAAATTTTTGCTGTAGGAGGCTCGACTCAAGCTGCCTGTGCTGTCAGAGGAGCAGGTCATCATGGAGGCGGTCAGAGAAAATCCCTGCATCGTCATATGTGGAGAGACAGGAAGTGGAAAGACTACCCAAGTGCCTCAGTTTCTGTATGAAGCTGGCTATGCTACGTAGGTTATCCTCATTTTTGATAGGATATTTACCTACCATAAAGCCTTAGATGCAGATAACTACAGTTGTGTGATATGTGGTCACTGACATCTTCATCACTTTATTGTTCCCACAGCGACAGTGGCATCATCGGTATCACAGAGCCAAGAAGAGTGGCTGCTGTCAGCATGTCCCACAGAGTGGCCAAAGAGATGAACCTGCCAACACGGTAAGATAACTACTCTGCAAGTATTCAAAATATTTTATTTAATCTGCAAAGTGTAGTTTTGAGGCACATTTGCACCAACTTTTTAAATAATTGCAAATTTAAAAAAAAAATTCTGTTTAGGGTGGTATCGTACCAAATTCGATATGAAGGGAACGTTACAGACGATACAAAGATCAAGTTTATGACTGATGGTGTTCTACTAAAGGAAATTCAGAAGGTACTCTTACTCCCTTTTCTGATTAATTTCAGACTAGCAAATCATTCTTTGGCTTCTTGATGGGAAGGTTTGCACCTTGATTCATACTGATGGTTCAACTGTTTTTTACCATCTGTTTTAAAAGGATTTCCTGCTAAAACGATACAGCGTGATCATCATAGACGAGGCCCACGAACGTAGCGTATACACAGACATCCTTGTCGGACTGTTGTCTCGCATCGTTCCACTAAGAAACAAAGTTAGAGACTGCCAATCTCCTTGTTTTCAGCAATGCTCTCATCATTTTGAATGTTTTTAAGTGTTGACAGCTTAATTTTCTGTCTGTGCAGAAAGGCATGCCAATGAAGCTGCTGATTATGTCAGCCACTCTTCGTGTGGAGGACTTCACTGACAACCAAAAGCTGTTCTCCACACCACCGCCTGTCATCAAGGTGGATGCTCGCCAGTTTCCAGTCTCTATACATTTCAACAAACGGACCCCGCTGGAGGATTACACAGGAGAAATTTTCCACAAAACCTGCAAAATCCATCGCATGCTGCCTTCAGGTTAGGGTTAGGGTTACAACACAGCTCAGATTTTACATTTGATTAATAAACTAAAAAAGGAAGTCTTTCAAGAGTATTTTTAAATCAAGGCTATTTTAATGTATCCCCAAATTTTAACAGAGTTGAATCAACAAGAGCAGATGCAGATGTAAAAAAATGTAATAAATAGTTGTGAGGCAAATATCCAATTTCATATTTTAATCCAGAATTAATGTGTTTTTGATGTGAGTTATAAATTTAAACAGAATTCTAAACCTCTACATTGTAAACTAATTTATTCTCTGTTGGTCAGGTGGAATCTTGGTGTTTCTCACCGGTCAGGCGGAGGTTCACAGTCTGTGCAGAAGGCTAAGAAAAGCTTTCCCCTTCAGGAAGGGCAACACAACCACTGGTGCTTGTTTGTCCCTGTATACATTTATTTACTTTATGTTTAAATGTGTTTTCATATACTTACCTATTTTCTGAATAGGCGAACCAGAGGAATTTGACTCCTCTGAGGCAATAAGAAAATTTAAAAAGGCCAAGCAGAAGAAGACCATTGTAAGTGTGTTGACAGTGCTTTTGGTGCTTTATGTGGGATTATGGCACAAATGTCCTTCACAGATATATCTGTAAAAGTGAAAGATTGCTTTCCCTGTTTGCAGTCTCTGCCCAGAATTGACCTGGATAACTACTCTGCCCTCCCAGTGGACGAGGGAGATGAGGACAGAGAAGCAGGAATTGGAGATGAGGAGGATGGAGGCTCTGACCTGGACATTGGGGATGATCCCACCAGTGCAGGTAAGTTTATCCAGAAGAATAGAGTATATGTGGGGTGTGATTCATGTCAGAGTTGGTACTATTTCCTCCGTGTTTCATCTCCGTAGAGGAGAAGGTTGACCCGTCGATCCCCCTCTATGTTCTCCCCTTGTACTCACTGTTGGCTCCAGAAAAACAGGCTATGGTGAGATTGATTAAAAATTTGATCTCCTGAAAGCAGAAGCTAAATCAGTGTCACAGTTTGACAACTGACATCATTACCTGTGTGTCTCTCTGTCCACAGGTGTTCAGGCCCCCTCCGCCTGGGACTCGTCTGTGTGTGGTTGCCACAAACGTCGCTGAGACATCTTTGACAATCCCGGGAATCAAGTATGTGGTCGACTGCGGGAGGGTGAAGAAGCGCTATTACGACAAAGTGACTGGAGTTTCCTCCTTCAAGGTCACGTGGATTTCTCAGGCCTCAGCCAATCAGAGGGCAGGTAGAGCTGGCCGAACAGAGCCCGGGCACTGCTACAGGTGAGCACTGTGAATCTTGACAGTATAATTACATGCTTGGTACCGTTATATTCACTAAGGCTTGCTGTGTGTATCTGCAGGCTGTACTCCTCTGCTGTGTTTGCAGACTTCAGTCTGTTCTCAGAGGCAGAGATCACTCGCAGGCCAGTGGATGACCTCGTTTTACAGATGAAGGACCTAAACATCGATAAGGTCAGGCAAATCAACTCAGACATACCCTACAGCTTCTGGGTGATTGCTGCTGTGAAGCTTCACAAATGATCATTTTAATTTTCTGGTTCTGCAGGTGGTCAATTTTCCCTTCCCCACACCTCCTTCTGCTGAGGCTCTTGTTGCAGCAGAGCAGCTGTTGATCTCACTGGGGGCTCTGAAGGAGCCACCACATGCTAGAAGGTAACTCTGTCTTTTACGGCTTGTTTTAAGGACATCTTATTTAACATTTTCTTTTTTGCATGTTTGAATCACATTTTCTTTTGAATTTAGATTTTTTAAAATATTGTTTAATAGGAACCAGAAGTATGACTGATAGCTGTCTATATAATCATAAAGCGGGCCTAAGAAATGTCTGTGTTTATCTTTTCTTTGTATAAATGTTACCATATACAGTTCGTGCTTAATGTTTAATGCTGCAGGTATTGTAAGATGTTTTTTTTTTTTTTTGAAGAGTTAAAGAGATGGAGCGAGCAAGGCTGAGCTGCCCCATCACCCCCTTGGGCAGAGCCATGGCTTCATTCCCTGTGGCACCACGCTACGCTAAGATGCTAGCCCTCGGTAAGCAGCAAGACTGCCTGCCCTACGTGATTGCTGTGGTAGCTGCCATGACGGTCAGGGAACTCTTTGAAGAACTAGACAGGTAAACACACAAGTTTGTTGCATGGATCGGTTTTATTTATTTATTTATTTTTTTACATTTGTGTTTCTATTTCTGCTCAGACCTGCGGGAAATAAAGACGAGAGCTCCACACTCACCCAGCGCCGAGCTCGGCTGACACAAATGAGGAGATTGTGGGCTGGGCAGGGAGAGTCACTACTACTGGGAGACCTAATGGTCATGCTGGGTAAGTTTACTTAACTGCTGGGCACTATTGAGCTAGGTATGTGATTGTGGATTAAACTTGGTGGTTTCAAGACCGTACAGATTTTGTTACCTTTTTAAGTGGATAATTTTTATGCTATTTTTCCCATATACAGGTGCAGTGGGTGCCTGTGAGTTTGCAGGTTGTTCTCCGAAGTTTTGTGAGGACAATGGCCTGAGGTTTAAGGCTATGGTGGAGATCAGGAGGCTCAGAGGACAACTTACTAATGCAGGTAAATGTCTAGATGCAGACAGAGTAAACGTTTGCCACAGAGCTGAAACAGGACATTTTCGGTCTCTCATTTCAGTAAATGCAGTGTGTCCAGAAATAGGCACATTTGTGAATCCTAAGATGCCTCCACCAACAGAGCACCAGGTCAGGTGCTTGCGACAGATCGTCCTGGCTGGACTGGGTGACCATCTTGCAAGACGTGTACAGGCAGAAGATTTACTAGACCCAAAATGGAAGAATGGCTACAAGGTCAGTTGTTCTAAAGACTCTGCCTGGAATTTTTGATCGTAAAGATTGTCAATTTTTTTCTTTTTTCAAATTTTTTCATTTAATAGACACCTCTTATAGACGAGCCAGTGTTCATTCATCCAACCTCTTCACTCTTCAAAACACTGCCAGAGTTTGTTGTCTACCAGGAGATTATGGAGACCAGCAAGATGTACATGAAAGGTCAAGACTCTTTGCTCTTTCTGACACTTTGCAAAAATGCTCCAATTTGTTTTTTACATTGTTACATTTCAGGACAAAAAGTAAAGGATTCACTTGCTAAACATCCTTTGACCCTCAGGTGTGTCAGCAGTAGAAGCTGAGTGGATCCCCAAGCTCCTTCCACAGTACTGTCATCTCGGCCCCACCCTGGAGTCACCATCACCATGGTTGTGTTCATCTAGCGGCACCGTCAGATGTCACCGCTCAAGCACCTTCTGTAAGTTGATTCCAATGTGTTCTGAATCGTGTCTGCCTGCGCTTCTGCATCGACTGTGTCTGTGTCCTGCAGTCCGTGTGGGTTGGCAGCTGCCTGCAGTGGAGATGGAATATCCGGAAGGCCTGGAGCGTTACAAACTGTTTTCCAGATTTCTGCTTGAGGGACAGGTAGGACAGTCTGCCTATTTAAATGGTTTAAAATCATATTAAATTATTTGCCTAAAATGATTTTTGGATTTGGAAAAAGTCCTGCTCATTATTGTTTGATGTTACAGGTTTCTCCAAAACTGAAGAAGTACATTAACCACCTTCTGTCAAGCCCATCCATCATGCTGAAAACATGGGCCAAGTATGTTTGTACTGACACACTCTGGTCGCATCCCTGTTAGCAGGTTGACTTTGATACACTCTTGTGTCACTGATACTTTAGGCTCCAGCCGAGGACGGAAGCCTTGCTGGGAGCACTGGTGTCAAAGAGAGTTGACAGCAGAGATGCCCTTCTCTCTGTCTGGAAAACTGATGACAAATGTAAGCATATAGTCTGCTTCACTTGACTTAGATTTGATTAAACTTTTATGCATTTAGTTCTACTGTATTTCTCTATTCTTCCAGATTTATTGTCTGCTTACTGCCAGTGGTTACCCGAAGCCCTGCATCAAGAAGTAGCCAAACATTGGCCTCCAGTGTAGAATTTTTCATCTGATAAGCACACATGCTTCTAACAACCCTGACCTGAAAACTATTTTTATTGATAGATAAATGTAAATATGCAAAAATGTGTCATATGTGTCTGAAAGTTGTACAGTTTTTCCAGTTAGGAAACATTCAGAGTGACCCTCTACAATAGCATCTTATTATTAATGTGCTGTCTGTTAGTCTCCATAAGAACATTTCTCTGGTGTGGAAGTTATGTTTTAATGAAGATTCAGATTATTTTTACAAAACAGAACAGTGTAAAGTCTGGCTAGCAGTTACGCCTAACCTCAGGATCAAAGAGCTTTGACATTTGATTTTCAAAGCTCAGTGGAGCTTTGATTTTAAGCAACATACTATATTACCACCATCATACATCCTATTACAATTCCATGTTATCAATTAACTTCAGCAACAGCAGCTATAGAGCGAAATACAGAATAAACAAAGGTAAGATAATGAATACAAGAAACTTGATTCTGTGTGTCTCTGTATGAAATGCTAATGTATGTGGGGGTAGGGGGATTGTGGGTGACTCCTGAAAACAATGTTGTTATCCTCTCCACAACATCTACCTTCAAACAAAAATAGGATTAAAAAAAACTGAAGAGCAGACAGCCAAAGAAGCTTTGAGATTTGAGTTTTCAGAGGTCAAAGGAGCTTTGATTCACAGCAACACACATTGTTACAGTTATGTTACACTGTATTACAACTGCATCCATACTGTTACTAACTTCAACCGCTGTCAATGACGACAAAAATACAAAATAACGGTAAAATACTGAAACAAAAGAGGCCTGATTCTGTGTACCCCTGCATGAGATGCAAGTGTGAGTTTGTGAGCGGGGTGGTTAGTCCTGAACATATTTGAACACATGCAAAGATGGGGGAGAGGTGGGCTGTAGGAGACTTCAGAACATTTATGAAGGCCTGAACTTGGGGTTAAAATGGGTTATAAAATGGCTCAGGACATTCTATGACACTGTAGGGGCCTCAGCAGTGTTTTATGCCATTGCTGGGGGAAGCAGCACAGACGGGGACAGGAAGAGACTTAAGCTGGTTCAGAGAGCTGGCTCTGTCCTGGGCTGCAGCCTGGACTCCACTGAGGAGGTGGCAGACAGAAGGATGCTGGCCAGGCTGACATCCACCAGGAGTAACTCCTCCCACCCTCTGCACCACACTGTAGATGCTCTAGGCAGCTCCTTCAGCACTAAACTGAGGCATCCTCAGTGCAGGAAGGAGCGCTACCACAGGTCGTTCCTCCCCACAGCCATCAGACTGTTGACTGCAGCATCCTAGCCATCACACAATCTTCCTCGTGTGCAATATCTGCCTTCATGTGCAATAAACCCACCCATGGGAAATGGTCATGTACAGCACCGTACTTGTAAAAATATGGGATTAGCCATATATTTATTGATTCATTTTTATTTTTCATTTTCTAAAAAGCCTTGTATATTACTTATTATTTCTTCTTATTATTTTCTTTGTATGCTGTTGCTGGGACACAGCAATTTCCCCATTGTGGGATAATAAAAAAAACTAATTCAAAATTCAAACATTGAAAAAAATTTCTAGACAGCTTCACAGAAATCGTGACTGTCTCTGTCTCTGGCCTGTCAGCTTTTTATTTAATGGCTTGTGATCATCCTTTTTATCTAGCTTTTCAATGTGGTTCTGGTCTGGAGATTGGGCTGGTCTTGACAAGGTCTTAAATTTAGTGGTACTTCATTCACATAGTTGTGTGGCACAAAGTATTGTCCTGCTAGAAATACTAATCCTTGGTTGGGGAACATCAGAGCAGTAGGCAACAAGTTTTCTTCTAGGATGACCTTGTACGTGGGTTAATTCATGTGTCCTTTGCAGAGGAATCTGCCTAACTCCAGCCTTGCTGAAGCATCCTCAGATCATCACCGATCCGCCCCCACAATTCAGTGGGTGCAAGACTGTTAGGCATAAAGTCACCCAACAGAAATATGAAATATTGTATGTCCATTATTATGTCACTATTCGGTGTCCAACAACTCTTTTTTATTGGCATGAATGCTCTGCACCCAGGAGCCTGCAGATAGAGGGATCAGTTGTGGTGTTTGCTTTTCAGTGCCTCTGAGAAGATGTATGCTCAGTTTGTGTCGCTGTTGTTTCCCAGAGCAACCATGTCTGAAACCAGGAAAGCAGTGATCAAGAATGCCGACATGTCGGAGGACATGCAGCAGGATGCTGTGGAGTGCGCCACACAGGCTCTGGAGAAGTACAACATCGAGAAGGACATCGCTGCAT
>BJFM01001010.1:334661-349314 GCA_016586285.1 Arothron firmamentum
GGAATGAATGTCTTCATGATGAGCTGACCGTACACACACACTATACTGACTCCACAAAGGCTTATCATTCCGTGGCGAGGGGCCGCTGCCTTTTCTGTGTTAAATTATGTTCCATCTTTGAGGATTACAAAAACTAAAACTGATTGTTTTAAAAAATGGACGATTATACTGTATGAATCAGTGTTAAACAAGCGAAATGTGGCTTCACAAACTTGGCTGTGAAGTTGAAAAATAAAATAAAAATTAAGGAAAAATAAATATTTCAGTGTCTTAATTATATAAAAAAAGAAAAAATATTATTTGAACTCTCAATTATCAAGGGAAATGTGTGTGTGTGTGTGTGTGTGTGTGTGTGTGTGTGTGTGTGTGTGTGTATGTGTGTGTGTGCATGCATAGAACAAGAAAAACAAATGGTTTCGCATTACCATTATGAAAATTTTAACGTTAATTAACATCAAATCCGTCTCCTCAAGTGTGATTTAGGCAGGTTATTTAAATATCTAATAATATATTTAAATGTGTGTTAATATATTCATATTTAGATTTTCCCCATGCAAGCGAGTCAGTAAAACATGAGTTTATATTTCTTTGTTGTATTGTTTTTCTTTCTTTTTGTGGTATTGTATGATACTCTATACCTGAACCACAAAATTAAAAGAAATTATTTGAACGCATCAGGGTAAAGTTCAAGATATGTGATGGTGTTTTCCTCTTTGTGTTTGTTAGCCCTTGTTTGTTGACTGCTCTCAACCTTAAGGCCTTTGCCCCTCCTCAGTTGTACACTTTAAAAAACCCATTAGGATTCCTTATGTTCTGACCGAGAGCCCATCCTTTCTGTCAGTCAGACGAATCCAGACCTCTCATTCCAAGCACCAAGCAAGTCATATGGCAAAATGAAAAAAGAAAAAAAATGTGCTCAATGGAGACTGGTTTCACTACTAGAAATTAGTTTTATTAGTTTTGCTTCCCCCCCTTAATTGCACTCCAGTCCTGTTGGTGGCGATAATGTGCCTTTAAGATTGTTTACAACCGCTATAAAATGTCAGAGGAAGAAGATAAAGACTAAACAGAAACAGACATCTTGCTTCGAGACTCCAGTTACATCAAAATCTGTCGATATGGTAAGAGGTGGTTGATAAAATGCTTAACTCAAAGATTAAAATACACAACAATATTAACCCAGATGGTACTTGAAGCTGTTTGGCTAGCCACGGCTAACAGCACCACATCAGCAGATGCCCCGTCATTCTGAAACTTAATTCTACGTTGATCGTTTGGAACATACATAAAAAATCACCTGTTAATTTTACTGATTTTGTTTCTACTTTTCCCCAGTTTTCCTTCCAGGTATTCGATCACCCTATTTCGAGGGCCTTCCAGAATCGCTTCTCTACTCAATACCGCTGCTACTCGGTGTCAATGCTGGCAGGACCCAATGATCGTTCCGATGTGGAGAAGGGTGGAAAAAGTAAACAGTCAGTTCATCTGGCAAAAGATGTTTGTTTTACTAGTTTATAGTTAATGTGTCCTAATTCTTCCTTCAGTAATAATGCCACCTTCAGCACTTGACCATCTCAGTAAGTGGGGATTGTATTAAACATCTTTTAATTAAGAAAAGGTAAACTTTTCCAAATGACGCACCTTTCATAAATTACAGGCAGGCTTAACATCACGTATCCAATGCTGTTCAAGCTCACCAACAAGAATTCAGACAGAATGACACACTGTGGAGTTCTTGAGTTTGTGGCCGATGAGGGAATCTGTTATCTTCCACATTGGGTAGGTTTATTTGATTCAATTGAACCAGGTTTGGAGTTTGCCAAACATATGTATACTTTATTAAACCATTAAAAAAATAAATAGCAAGTTGAAGTACGTGTACCTATATATCTGGGTGCTTAAAACTGGGTACAGTTTTAAGACCTTTGAAGAGCATAAAGATTAGCACAGTCGTCTCATCGCATGAACATCTCTGGCTCAAATTGCATCTCAGGGCCTTTCAATGAACATGTAATGGATGATTGAATGCTTCATATATTTTTGGCATCTGTACTGTTTTTTTAGGCCATCCTGTAAGTTTTAACTGCGACAGTAATTACACCTTTACTTTGTGTTTAGATGATGCAGAATCTCCTGCTGGAGGAAGGAGGGCTGGTCCAAGTGGAAAGTGTGAACCTAATGGTGGCCACTTACTCAAAGTTCCAGCCCCAGAGCCCTGACTTCCTGGACATTACCAACCCCAAAGCAGTGTAAGAATGATCACAGACATGATCATTTTACAAAGAATTATATCCATCAGAATTGTTTTCTGTGGATTGTCATTGCAGACTGGAGAATGCCCTGAGAAACTTTGCCTGTTTGACAACAGGTGACGTTATCGCCATCAACTATAATGAAAAGGTAGAGGACTTTGTACAGATCGGACTAATATTTCAAGCTGTATTCTGAGTAACAGTAATGGAAGTTGTGGTTTTCTTTCAGATATATGAGCTACGAGTCATGGAGACAAAGCCAGATAAAGCAGTTTCCATCATTGAGTGTGACATGAATGTAAGTTCTCAGATAACGCTGCAATATTCTGTTGTGTTCTCAACTGAAAACTCCATGTTTCTCAGGTGGATTTCGATGCTCCTTTGGGTTACAAAGAACCTGAACGGCAGCCTCAGCACCAAGAGGAACCAACTGTAAGGACTTAGTGCTTACACAAAATTGTATGGTATGAACAAGTTGATCCAGTGAATGTCTTTACAGGAAGGAGAAGATCACAGCAGTTATGCTGACATGGACACAGGCTTCAGAGTGAGATGTTCATGTTCAATACAACTGTCAGCTAAAGCAGTTTAACTGATGTACACTCTGTCTCTACTCTTTAATCCAGGCTTTTACTGGCTCTGGCAATCGTTTGGATGGTAAAACAAAAGGAATCGAGCCTAGCCCGGCTCCTCTAGGCCCAAGTGACATCAAAAGGTGACAGGATATTCAACAGTGCAGAAATGAAGCATTATTTAAATAAATATATTAGTTCAATGTTTTAAGTATTAAACATGATTTAATAAGGCCCCCTGTACAAATATTGTGGTATTTACTGCCTCTAAAGACAAGACAGGTGTTCTGAATATTTTCATGTGTGAAGATCCTCATGTTTCTAGTATTTGACAGTGTGATAGCATTGCTTTTAATCCAGTTACCTGTTAAAAATGCCGTTGATTATTGTAGACCTTTGTAATTCAGCTGCATGTTTTCCAGTCAGGCTTCCGCCTTTATGTAGCCATACATCCCTTTGTCTTAAATGCTGTTATTTCATTACGCAGAGGTATTCCCAACTATGACTTCAAAATCGGAAGGATCACTTTCATTCGGAATTCAAGGCCTCAACCAAAGAAATTTGTGGATGATGTAAGAAATGTTATGTTTTGATTTTGTTCCCATGGAGCTCTTGAGGAAATATTTTCCATATCATTCTGTTTAACATGTATGCCTGCATAATATATGTTTTTCCCTTTGTGCTTTAAGGATGATGCTGTAAACAAATTCATCGCCTTCTCTGGAGAGGGACAGTCACTACGCAAGAAAGGGAGAAAGCCTTGAATCATTTCTGCTCAAGAGACTGACTGATATACAGAAGCTGACCATAGCTTTTGTCAATCTTCCCTTCAGATGCGTTTGGTCTCTTTTAAAGTGGTTTGCAGATGAATTGTGAATACATCTACTGAAAACTTTGGGGACTGTTCTTTTTTTTTTGAGAAATTGATCTGTATAAATTTCTTTCAACCATATATATGAATGCACCAACTACACAAATGTGTTTGATCAACTTTAAAGTAAATTTCACTTCAAACACATTCCCATAAGTTGTCATTTTTGCATTTGACATTAATAACTCATAGCAGTATCAATATCAGTGATACTTTTACCATTTTGTTTTAAAGTATGAGACTTCAGTTGTATGTTGAAACTTTTTTTAATCTTGGTTATTTTTTTCTTCATTCCTTAAGTTTATTTATAGAGAAATAAAATTGTCATTTTGAAGCCTGATATGTTTTAATTTATTATAGTTAATTTATAATGTCTGAGCAAACCAACTTTTACATGTGACAACACCTAATCGGATTTTCTAAATTTGTATATAAACGATGCTAATGAAATTAAAGGCGTATATCTGCTAAAAAAAGAAAAACAAACACAAAAACAAAAAAACGCATAAACGTTAAAGTTAAAACATTTGAAGCTAAATGTCGATTTCAACGCTTTTCATAATAAACGTTGAAAGCTTTGATTGTGAAGCGCACCGAAACCGGAAGTTTGCTTACTGCAGCGTCGATGTTAGCATAGGTAGCTATGGAACATACTGCAGAAGCAAACTGGAGGGTAATTTATCATTTTTATATATAATCATATATATATCCTAAACTCTGCCTTTGGGTTTTGCAATATGCATGATAAAGACCGGAGACTGTTCATTTAAAAATGTTCAAGGTTACTAGCTAGCTACTGTAGTGTTCACATGTCAGCGACCGCCTTAGCTAGCTAATCCTGATAGCGTTATAGTACTGCCCTAATATATAATTGTAACGTAAGGACACTTGGTACAAAGCGGTGCAAAGCTATATCATGAGTATATCAAGTTTATCATGTTGACTCTTATTCGGTACATTCAGGAAGGGTAAACTGATGTAGTGGTTTGTTTTAAGATGTAGGATGTTCCACATTATTTGTTCAATGAACTTGGTGTTAAGTGGTGGATATTTGTGTTGTTCAGACACCTCGGGACTGTGATGACTACTGGACTGAATTCAGACATTGCAAAAGTTTGTGGAATCGTTTTCACCATTATTATGCTTATGGGACGCTTCCATCTTGCCACCAGTGGAAAGAGGACTACAAGAACTGCAGAGAGTGGGAAAAACACAGAACACCGACGGCCAAGGTAGTCCCTAACCCAAATTTCTGACACAATTCAGGATGTGTAAACTTCCGTCACGAATTTGTCTAACTCAGAACTTGAAATGAACTTTTAATTTTTGCAGCATGCCCTGCAGATGAGTGAGAGAAATCGGGTGGAAGAGCAAAGAAAGTTCACACCAGTATGGACGATGAGGAAAGACCCTCCCAGTGACTGGCATATGCCACTAACCCAGGAAAAGCCTCAGGACTCCTGAACTGTTGCTGTTAATCCACTGATTGTTCCATATGGTCCAAAAAAGGAATAAATGTAAATAGAGATTCCTCACATTAATGTTTGTCACAGCATGGAGAAGACTGCACGATACCGCCAGGAGTCAACATCATTATGGTGCTGTATAAAACAGATTTTTCAGTGATGCTGCTGAGGACCCATCTTGTATATTGTAATAAACTTAATAAATTATACAGGCTTTTTTAATAGTACTAATGACTTACTAATAGTTACACATATTTACACATTAACATTGATATGAAGCAACTTGTAATATCAGGCTTGTTTTAGACTACAGTTAAACATTTTAATTCAGGGGGTCATTTTTACAGTAATGGTTGTTATGAATGTTAGCATACCACAAACAGTTGGATTTATCTTTTTTTCTTTTAGTCATATTTAATTCCTGTGCAGAGCAATGAGTGTTCAACTAAAATATTGATCGTAGACATTGTTAATGCAGTCATAGTTTAAAACTACTCTAGATATTTATGACAAGCTTCTTAAATAGATTTTTTTTATTAGTAGTTGAGTTGCAATATTACGATGCTGGACACTTGACACTTGAACACATTTAATGTTGGTTCAATAAAAAAAAAGCCAATTTTCATCTTCTACATATTATTTACAGAGATTTAAATGTGAAGGAAGATAATACCATTAATGTGAATTTTTCTGCAGATGGGAAACAACTACACTGGGTGTCTTTCACAGCTACATAAGGCTGTATCTTGGCTTTTTGAGCATTAAACAAACATGGAAATGGTGAATGACAATGCACACAGGCAATTCACTGTCCATCACTGTGTGTAAACTCTTGTAACGTCATTGTATTTTCCATCAGGTGCCTCATACTTGAGATTTGGTGGTGTGTATGTAGGACCTTCGTGAATAAAAGGAAAAAGAGAAAGGTCTGGCTTTAATGCTGCCTGGTACAGCTCCTCAGATTCTAATTTCAACTCTTCAAGTGCCTCCCTCTGTGCTTCTAATGCGTTTTCAACAGCTTGCACCTCAGCCATGTGTTGCTCCTGCAAGAACACGCAGATAGGTACATTAGATAAAGCCCACTAAGGGTTTTTAAAAAAGCTCTCTACAGCATCAGTGATGGAAATATGACAAGTGACAATGAGTGACAATGACCTGTTTGTAGCGAGACCATTCCTTCAGCAGCAGAGCACGGCGCTCACTTTCTTCAAACGATAGCTTTGGTGCAGAGCGCTCCCTTACAAAGAGAACAAGCAACAATTCCCTGAGTAAACTCTGCATTAAGAAAAAGGGGTCATGTCATGCTAGAAGACAGTTTGAGATTCACTGTTTGAAGTGGAAAGCATTATGTTAAATTAACACCAATTCAAAACATTGACTCATTCAGAAAAAGTGGGATAGGAAACACTCAAATCATTTTTAAAAAATCACATTAAGATGAGTTGTACCTTGTTTCATCTAAACATTTAGCTGGAGTAATGAAATCTTCTATGGGTATAAGCTCTGGTGCCACCTTCTCCAGCTTCTTCAACTTTTTTTTCAGTCTCTCTCGGACCATTTGCTCCCTTCTGGGATCCACTTTCTTCTTCTTTTTGGGCTCTGCTCTAAAAATGGAAAGTTCAATGTGAGGATATTCATTAACCACACACACTCCAATCTAAGATGCTATCAGGAGGATGGCTGGCAATTAATACAACAATAAACAAAATATTGTAATCTAATTATATTGCCCACAAAATATTACAAGATATATTTAATTATTATAGTCATAAAAAAATCACCATCATGTTTCGGGTAGCGAAAACTTTAATTTTACAACTCAACTTAATTTTTAAAAAGTATTTTCATACCTTTGGAGAAGTAAGAAAAAGAAAATAAAGAGACCCCATTCATGTCATACGGACATTGACACGATAGGCACTTTTCGAGTCTTAAACGGTCAACAATAATTTTGGACACAATATGACATGCAACATTCATTGTACCTCAGAGCAGCAGATGTCTTAATTGTCATCACTGGTGCAAACCAAAGACTTCGTGCAGCATGGTGATGTTCTCTAAACAAGAAGCTGTCAAATAATACAATTTAAATAATATTGAACCAAAATAACAACATTCTTCTGTAACCTTAGCCATGTTAGCTCCGTGTAGCATTGCTTCGGACAGTAGTTTTTAACTGAAGTACAAACACTCACCTTGACGCAGCAGTTTGTCGGGATAAAACACAGGAGAGACAGCGCGACAACGCCATGTTTCCACTGCGTGGAGTTTCACATTAAACGCATAATCATTAACACAACAAGAAAGGTGTTCACGTGCATAAAAATCCTCTGTACTCTGGACTTCTTGATTTACAGGCTGGGTGTGGCGCATATTAATGACGTACAAAAGCCTGCCATGTTACCCTTAAAATAATGCCCTTATAAATTAGGAAATAATAATAATAATAACAATAATAATACTGTGAAACGTCCGATGTACATATGTATGTGACCCCAAAATACAGTCACAGTCCAATACATAAGGTGCAATAACATTTTAATTTTATATTTTAAATATTTATCTTAGAATAATTCTGAACAGGCACATGTGTGGTCACCTTTCTGACAGGACCATATTGTTTCCTGGGCAGCGACGTAAGGTCAGGACTTGAGTCCCAACAAATTGAACGTTTTAGGTTGACATCAAATTTTGAGGCAGACGTTTGAATACGAGTCATGGCTCTTCTCAGAGGTAACAGTACTTTCTCGCTCTAGAAAGGTATAAAAGTTTTTAACTCTTCGGTGCAGTAATTATCAAAGCTACTGCAGAGACACTTTTCTTTCTGTTATTCCAGCATTAATTGAAATAACAGTAATAATGATGATGATAATTATGTTAAATTAAAACCTTTCAAAACAAGGCTGTCATAATTTTCATGAAATAATGTTTTTCACAAAGAAATTAAGAAATTTACTAATCTATACCTTTTGGAAAAAATGTTTGCATATTGCCTCTTGCACATTGTGTCTTCCTCTCACTCAAAACGAATTGTCAAAATACAAAGTATACTTGATATATACATGTATTTGTTGCACATGGAAGGAAATTGTTCTATCAAATCCATTACAGTTTTGTGAAATATTTAAAAACGTATCTTGAAATGCTTCCTGTTTGCTGCAAAATGCCTTGGTGCTTTTTCTACTCTTAATTTGACCAAATGTTTTTTATCTAGAGAATATATTTTTAATCCTGTATGTGTATCTGGTTTTAGTGGAGGGATTATCTGTTGCTTTACAAATGCTTTTTTTTATTTGCAGGTGTATTTATTGTAGCAGCCAAGCGTACACCATTTGGGACATATGGGGGTGTTTTGAAGGATCACAGTGCAACGGACTTAGCTGAGCATGCAGCCAAAGCTGCCCTTGCTGCAGGCGGGGTTGTACCAGAACTTGTAAATAGTGTCATTGTGGGAAATGTAATGCAGGTACAGTAAATTTAATGAATACCAGCCATGTTTAATTAAAATTAATTACATAGAACAATGCTGTTATTTTATTGTTTTTACCTTGATGCCTGCCTGTCTGTTCCGTGATTCATTTTTTTGCATGACCATAATATCAGAGCTCAGCCGATGCAGCATACATTGCCCGTCATGTGGGTCTGAGGTGTGGCATTCCCATTCCAGTGCCCGCTCTTACTGTGAACAGGCTTTGTGGATCTGGTTTCCAGTCCATCATCAATGGCGCTCAGGTCAGTACTTTGAAAATGTTCATCTGCCTAGAAAATTAATTCAGCTGAAAGCTTATTTTGTGTGACTGTAGGAGATTTGCCTTCGAGAGTCCGAGGTGGTCCTGTGCGGGGGCTCAGAAAGCATGAGCCAGGCCCCATATGCTGTCCGAAACATAAGATTTGGTACCAAGTTTGGAGTCGATCTCAAGGTTTGCCTTGTTTGTATATTGTCTTTGGTTTCTCTTCACTCAAATGAGTACTCGTGATTTGGAATTGGCCTAAACATAAACTCCTCTGTTATTTTGATACGCTGACACCTAAGTGCTCTTCATCCATGTGTCACTGAGCCAACATGACATAATCTATATATTTCTTAGGACTACACAGTACATAGTGTATTCATATTGTCACTGTGATTAATCGCAAAGGAAAACATGAACTGATTTATCTGTAACAACCCCCCCAGAAGCAAAAAATACCTTAATCAAACCTATAAAATGACGCACTGCACTGATTTATTTTGGGTATTGGATGGAGCTCCTATCATTAACTATATACATTACATTGTTGCCTGACAGCTAGAGGACACGTTGTGGGCAGGATTGACTGACTTGCATGTCAAAATCCCGATGGGCATTACAGCAGAAAACCTGGCAGAAAAATATGAAATCAAACGAGAAGACTGTGACAATTATGCATACCAAACACAGCAAAGGTGGAAGGCAGGTAAGACTGTCCCCCATGTGTGTCATTACAAAACACAAGCTTATTTTAAGTGGTTAATTGGTAAATTCCTTTGATTTCTAGCTCACGAGGCTGGTTACTACACAGCTGAAATCGCTCCTATTGATGTGAAAGCTAAAAAAGGCAAAGTGGCTATGGCTCAGGATGAACACCCTCGTCCACAGACCACACTGGAGCAGTTGGCCAAACTGGCTCCTGTCTTCAAGAAGGGAGGCACAGTTACTGCTGCCAATGCTTCGGTGAGTTTACAGCTGGGGACTCTGAAGTGACCTTGTTTCTTTCAGCCGTTATCTTTAAGGGGATAGCTGTTTTGTGTGTGTTGTTTCTACACTCTTGATACCTTTTTAGTAAATGCAACACCTGGTTTTTGATCTCCAGGGTGTCTCAGATGGTGCTGCTGCTGTGGTAATTGCAAGTGAAGATGCTCTGAAAGAGCACAAACTTACTCCCCTGGCGAGGATAGTGGCCTATCATGTGTCAGGCTGTGATCCAAGTATTATGGGAATCGGTGAGGGACACCACAGTTGAATGTTGAATGATTATTATAACTGCCGTTGCACTGACAGCCTCTGTACATTATCATAGGTCCCGTACCAGCAATAACTGAAACCCTGAAAAAAGCCGGTCTGACTCTCAATAACATGGATCTTGTTGAGGTTTGTTAAGTTAGGAGTCGTTTGGCAGCAGTTACGTTTCCACATAAGATATAACTAAACTCTTGACATTCTCTTTTTTTTTGTGCAAAGGTGAATGAGGCTTTTGCCCCTCAGTATCTGGCTGTGGCTAAAGCTCTTGGACTGAACCCAGAGAACAGCAATGTGAACGGCGGAGCAATCGCCGTTGGACATCCACTCGGTGCTTCTGGAACCCGCATCACTGCCCATTTGGTCCATGAGCTCAGGTAGATTATATAAGTGTGCGCATTAGAGTTGATATGTTATTTGTTGTAACACTGAGTAATTATGATTTTATTTTTTATTTGCCAGGCGTCGGGGGGGCAAATATGCTGTCGGCTCAGCTTGCATTGGTGGCGGTCAAGGCATCGCTATCATCCTTGAAAATTGCTAATGGAGCAAACTTTGAGAGGAAGAATTGCTTAATATGAATGTCTTGCAGCACCACCCTGTTAGAAAAGACATTCTAACAACCAAATTAAAAATCAAGCTGTGCACACATTAGTATTCAGGGTTTCTTTGGTATTTAAAAGTTACCTACTTATTTAAGTGTTACTACGCAGTCATGTAACAGCCTACTGGTGCCTTAACACTAATGTTTGGTTTAGTTTCAACTTGGCATACAGTTTGTGTGGAGTTATAAAATGTAATGAGTTCTGCTTGATAGCTGCATTTCAAGAATGTTACTGTCAGAGGAAACTGATTTTGCATATAAATGTCCATAACTCAATAAATGACTAGATGCAAATTTTAAAAGTTGTAGTGAGGTTCTGTTTATAGTAATTAGTTTTGTTTTGTTTTTTTCACATGGAATTGAATTACATTTAGTTGCTTTCATGGGGAAATCTATTCATTTATTGATTATTTAATTGTATTTTGGTAATGTGTAAGACATTTTTCATAAAGAGAAACAGTGTTTTTATGAAAAATGTCTTGCTAGTAGCACAACATTTGTAAAAGGTGATCATTGCAACTGCTTGATTGAAAAAAAAAATTACCATTCAATTTTATCTAATAACCTAAGTGGTTCACCTATTAAATCAAATGTAATGTAGAGTTAACATCCCAGTGAAATCCGAGTAAAGGTTAAAGATACAGGACTACATTACCCGTCCCAACCTCAGACGTTGACGTTCATGCGTCATATTGCAGCGTCCTTATATGCGTCACATTCCCGGATGTCGGTCTTTTTTTCATAGCGAAGGTAAGACGCTCTTGGTTTCGTGTAACGTTGGAAATAAATCTACTCTCATCTTTGTTATGGATTAAATGCAGTGTCTTCAAATATCCCTACAAGAACGTTTAAATGAAAATAATGTATAAGACCCATATATTACCACGATTAGTCGATCGCCATGCCTTAATAAGGGATCGTAATTTCTGTTAGCCGTCTTAGGCCACCGGCTAGCCTTCATGTTCCCGGTTGCCTTAGCATACTTGCAGCAAAGTGACAGATACGTCAGTGTTTTTTAATCGCACTGTTCCCCAAAAGCATTCGAAATCATACTGTAAAGTCTGAATTGTCATTTTGTCTAAATACGTGTGTGGTTAACCAGTTTGATTCATTGTGCTGGCTATGTGGCTACTGCTAGCTAGCGTTGCTTGTCATGCCTTTCTGGTGTTAGAGGTAGCCGTGGTGTTGCTATTCAACGAATAGTATGCAGACTTCGTCCATGCAGTGATACTAAATATTTTAATAATAAACTACATGTTAAATAATTAACTCTAAACAGTGCTGTGCACTTGGATGCAGTAAATGATGTGGTTCTTATATTAGCTACAGTATGTCAGTTTATTTCCTAAAAATTATTAAATTTTTATTTTAGATGGCAGAGGGAGACAAAACATCTGCCAAGAAGAGGCACAGGTGCCGGAACCCAGTCCTGGTCCGGGGCATTGGCAGGTATTCCCGTTCCGCTATGTTTGCCCGCAAGGCCATGTACAAGAGAAAGACCAAGACCACTGAGACCAAGGTGAGGACAAGTCTATTACACTTCAATATGTTGTTAGATATGCATTTAGATTTGATTATGTTTTGCACTTTTGCTAGGTGGAGAAAAAGATAAAGGAGAGGCCCAAGGCAACAGTTACCAAGACTGTTGGAGGTGACAAGAATGGAGGCACTCGTGTTGTCAAGCTGCGCAAGATGGTGAGATGTCTGATATGCATTCTGTTTGAAATTTCATTGCATTTTTTAATTTGCCATTGGCTAGTGTTTCTAAACATAGCAGTCCTCTTTTTCTGTAGCCCCGCTACTACCCCACAGAGGATGTTCCCCGTAAACTGAGGAGCCATGGGAAGAAAGCCTTCAGTCAGCATAAGAGGAGGCTTCGTGCCTCCATCACCCCTGGAACAGTCCTTATTTTGCTGACAGGCCGCCACCGTGGAAAGGTGAGAACTTTTTGGGCTGACACAAGTTTGCTACTGATCCAGGTTTAAAATGAGTTGACATATGTAGAAATTTATGATTGAATTACTGTTACTAAAGCAATATAGCAGTAAGCTAATACCAATCGCAACCTTGATTGGTTTGCTTGAACAGTGCAAGCATCACTTCAGAATCGTGTTTTGCCTTAATCAAGATATTGGAATTTACTTCTGGATTGTTTTCTAGTTGCATGAAGCAAAATTAAGCCTCTTAAAGCCCACCAACAAAGTTTCTGTTGGAGCAGCTGCTGTGGTGTCCTTCCCAGCCTGCTCAGTGAGACCACCAGTATATAAATACAATTTAGCAAAATACATATTTTCTGCATTTATCTGCATCAGAGTAAGCATCGGATGAGTTATTGTCCCCTGTTTACTGCCATTTTGACAACTATCCATGGCCTGTAATGCAGCTGGATATGGAAGATTTACCAACAACTCAATCAAGGGTGTATTTGTTTTCCAGGTTTTCTTTAGAAGGCTCACAATGTTTTTGGGGCTGAACCTCTGTATGCGCTAATGTTCAGGATGGTTTGAATGACATGAAATTGTCCTGATGTCCAGTTTATTTTTGTTGTAATTATGTTGGACTTAACTGCACCTTATTTTAAATGAATTCTATATAAAATGCTAAAAACTGTTGATTGATATTCATAGGCATGACAAGTAAGGGCCATATTTGTGCATCTTTTTGCACAACTACCATGCATGGTGGGCATACAACTATAAACACTATGAACAGCATTGCCTTGTCTATTCCTCCCACTCAAAAGGTTCACGGGCGAGTTGGAGAAGCATCTGAACGCCTGCACACTTTGAGCAGCAGCTGTCCTAAATGTTTCAGCCAGGAAATGTATATTAGCAAAAATCTATTGACTACATTTAATGAGCTCTTCAGATGTTGGCAGTGGACTGCACTAATTAAGTTTGTAGTTTGAATAATGTCAACCCTGCTTTTGAATATTGAGTTGTTGATATTCATTGAGCAATTCTTCCCCTAGCGTGTGGTATTCCTGAAGCAGCTCTCAAGTGGTCTCCTGCTTGTCACTGGTAAGAACAACTTATCATAAGCATCCATATTAATTTCCTCTGGGCTTTTTCTGATGCAATTTTTCCACCTTCTGCTTTACACCCTAGGTCCTCTGGCTTTAAACAGAGTTCCTCTGCGCAGGGCTCACCAGAAGTTTGTCATTGCTACAAACACCAAAGTTGACATTTCTGGTATGAAGATCCCTAAAACTCTCAATGATGCCTACTTCAAGAAGAAGAAGCTAAGGAGACCTCGTCACCAGGAGGGAGAGATCTTTGACACAGAGAAAGAAGTAAACTGAGCTCTATGTTTTGGCTCTATGTTAACTGAACATTTCTGAGACTCCAGAGCTGATGTGTTTTCTCTTGTTATGCAGAAGTACCAGTTGACAGAGCAAAGAAAGGAAGACCAGAAAGCTGTGGATGCCCAGCTGCTGCCACTCATCAAAAAAGTTCCTCAGATGAAGGGGTACCTGCGCTCCACCTTCTGCCTGTCTAATGGTGTTTACCCACACAAACTGGTTTTCTAAATGTGTTGTAATAAAGACAAGTCTTTAAACAGACCTCATTGTGCAAGTTTTGGACATATAAACCTGTCTGGAATGTCTGTCAAAATTAAATGACCTACATTGATTTACGTTCAAAAGCTAAATGGCCGCTGTTGTACTTGATGTGCTGAAACAGTCGAAATAAATACCACACCAAAGAAATCAGAGTAGAAGCTACGCTTTAATTTAAAAAACAGATTTCTAAAGTAATGACAAAAATAAATAGAATTGTTTATTTTTAACATGGCCACAGTTTTTGTAATCCTCAAAAATGGAACACAATTTAACACAGAAAAGGCAGCGGCCCCTCGCCACGGAATGATAAGCCTTTGTGGAGTCAGTATAGTGTGTGTGTACGGTCA
>BJFM01001011.1:13899-25006 GCA_016586285.1 Arothron firmamentum
GGGGTCTTTCATTCCTGCCTTGCTGTGCTTCATATTCATACACTTAGTGAGTGATGGTCTTGATGACCCACTCTTCGACGCTGTTGGGTGTGGTGGGTTTTGTCGGGGGCTGCTTTGTTTTGCCTGCTGACAGCTCTCCTCCCCGTGTTGGGCCTGGCAGATGCAGAGGTGTCACCACGTTGATTAATTGTTTACTGTCACCTGTCTACTTGGCCTCCTGTCTGCCATGTCGTCACGTGCTACGGGGATTTAGGGTTGTGGGGTGGCAGCGGAAAACTGGAGGGGGGAGCTGAAGAGGTGAGGGAAGGGGAGGTTTGCTCCGGCGTCGTCAGCCGTGTCTGTCTGAACAGCAGTGTTGCCGTGTCGAACATGGATCACGGCTAGCCTGGGCCTGACAGTGCTCGGGGCTCGGCTACTGCTGTCTGCCGTTTACCGTGCTGCTTTGCACGGGAAATAAAGAGTAGGCAAAGAATTTTGAGGCAGCCAAAATGAGAGCAGCTGATGTTTGAAGGAATCTCTCTCTCTATTTTTGGCAGTAAAACATGGTATTTAGCACAACTTCTCCCACTGGGTAAATTAACAACCCCCCCCATGATTGTGTGGTGTTCAAAAAGAGCTGCAGCCTCTAAAGAGCTGTAAATAAATTTGTAATTATGATTTTAAAAGCCAAAACACAAGACAGCCAGCAATCATGGCAACAGCCTGAGGAGCCACAGTCCATTTGCACTGTGATAGCCCCACTTGTTATCAATTCTGTCTATCAAAATCTCGTGTTTAATACAAACTGCACATAACATTTCTAATTTCTACTGATCAACATTTATCCTTCTTGATAGATAGCAAGGATGATGTGTTGATCTCAGTCGCATTGAGGGTCATTCTCTTTTGCTGTTTTTCTGTATTTCATGGCTGGGGGAAATTAGAGACGAGGCGTGAGAAGGCTCGACAGCACAGCTCGGCTACCACAGTCTGCTGTGACCTCATGTAGAGAGGAAGACGCGCTGGACCTCTGCATCATTGAGAACACATATCCTATTCAGTTTGAATAGCTTTTGATTTAGTCCATATTATCCATTACTTACTTATTCATAGGCCACTAGGTTTTCTTCTCTTCCATCCATTCAAATCAATACTGCAGAACCCAGTTGTGCATGTGGGTTGGGGTTTTCTTCAAAGTGGCAATTCTTCCAACCATCTGCGCCTCTCTCTCTCACTCTCTCTCTCTCTCTCTTTCTTTCTCTCCCTCTCTCTCTCAACCCACCCTTAGTAACAGGCAGCAGAGCACCAATCTGTGCCGTGATTCGGCCAAACCCTGCCTGCCGACTGGGAAGGAACATCATCAAAACTAGTCTGTGTTACCATGGAAATAGAGACCTCAATAAGTTCATCTTTTTATGTGTATGTGTGTGTTTCCGGGGCTTGTTGGGTATTTGGTTGGTTTGAAGGTTTGCTCGACTGAGTGACAGAGACGCACGCTGTTGCTGCTCGGCGTCGTCTCATCCCCACCCCTCCATGTAGATCTGCGTGTGTTTATTTATTCATCAAACATTACGGACAATCATTTTCTATCAGCACAAGTTTTACAGCGAATTGCAGATTTTCTTTTCTGCATCTGTAGTTTGTACTGTATGGAGAAAATAAAAGCAAGTGAAACGGGGAAAGATAGAAGCGTGAGGCACGTCTTTGTGAATTTGAATAGCAAGAGGAAAATGCTCAGCTGAATGAATGGAGAGAAAATGGGTCAGCAGAATACATTTGCTCTGAGCAATTTGTGTGATAGATATTTCAACTGATCACTTATATTGCTCAGATTTTCTCCTGCATTTGTCTGCGAGTGCAGCATGGCGGGGCTCATGTTCAGCATTTATGTCTTATATCAGTAAGTAGTTGTAGTGGTGGTAGGTGTAGTGAAAATGAGCCCTTTGAAGTAACTGGATCTTCCCCCAACACAAGGAGAATACCAATGTGTGTGTGAGGCGTGCTAGCATACCCTGTAAAAAAGTCTGTGTGTGTGTGTGTCTGTGTGTGTGTATGTGTGTGTGTCTGTGTGTGTGTGTGTCTGTGTGTGTGTGTGTGTGTGTGTGTGTGTGTGTGTGTGTGTGTGTGTGTGTGTGTGTGTGTGTGTGTGTGTGTGTGTGTGTGTGTGTGTGTGTGTGTGTGTTAGCCATGTCTCAGCCATGTGTGATACAGTTAGATGGGATCGTTTCCAAGACGTTTGCTTTGATGTCGGTATTATTCATGTGAACACGGTGAGGTATGAGCAGCAGCGCTCCGTGAGAGAAACGTGAGAGATGTCTCTGTTATCTCTACTGATCCAACCCCGACTGACTGGGGGAAAAAAAAAAGAAGTTTTATGAACTTAATGGCTGAAGATTTTATTTAATGTCAGGTAACAGTTTAAGCACTGTACACCAAGTTGCTAATATTGATTTACTTAAGAGAAAAAGGCCAATAAATGGGTTCTATGCTATAAAGAAAATGATAGAGCTTGTCAAGTCAGATCATGGGGAGGTTGTTCTGTCACGATCATGTGGTAAGTAGTAGAAATGTCACGATTTCCAAATTATAATAGGAAAGTTCCTTTGAGATGCATACAAATTACTTCAAACTTCAGCTACACCACACAGCCAAGGTGAAGTCAGGACTGGGGTACTCTGTGTGTGTGTGTGTGTGTGTGTGTGTGTGTGTGTGTGTGTGTGTGTGTGTGTGTGTGTGTGTGTGTGTGTGTGTGTGTGTGTGTGTGTGTGTGTGTGTGTTCTCGCTTATCTGCTTGTAATCAGGGCTTCACTTCCATTTCCAAAGCTGAGTCTAACTAGATGTGGCTGATAAGGCGGGAGACTGGATGCATCTGTATGCCAGGCCTATTGTGCTGCAGAGGAGAAGGGGATGAGAGGGAAAAGAGAGAGGGTGGGAGAGGGGTGAGTTTGCTTGAATCTCTGAGGGCTGGCTAACCCCCTGCTCCTTTCCTGAAATGGAGATGTTATTACATTAGCAGCTAAAAGGGTTTATTCACAGTTAGTGCAGTTTAGGCATGCAAATGGAGGATTTCAGTCTGCTGTGTTGCCTGGAGGTATAGGACAGAAAGCACAGGAGATTTGCAAGGATTAGTTCCACAGGTTCCTTTTATTATGGAAAGAACCCTTCTTGAATAAAAGGGTGAGGAAAAGGTGAGTTTAGGAGAAAGGATAGGAGAGGTGCTGTGGTTGAAAATACCAGGGATGCTTTTTTTTTTTTCTTCTTTGCAAGCTACATGAATAATTGTTGACATCTTGACTCTCATATGTTCTGAGGTTATCCACACGGAACAGTTTTTTTTTTTCCTCCCACCTCCGGCTGCTGTAACAGTTGGTAAACAGTATGCAACGCCTCATCTGCCCTCTTCAATCGATGTGGGCTTCTGCGAGCGGTGTACTGCGATATGTCTCACTAAACCCAATCCTGCAGCCCGCTCTGCAATAAGCGGCAGTTATGATGATGAGGCCTTTTGGCAAATTTTACAGTGCACACCACTCGGCGCACGTGAAATGGAGGGTGGCGACCCATTCAGATCACTCATGTTGCGAGCGCGTGTCTGAGAGACCGCGGTGCTGCAATCTGATATGCTTGAGTTGTGAAGTTAAAGCCTTCATTATCTCGGCACGAGCCATAAGGTGTCACCTTCACTGGACTTGACACGTGCACGTGCCCCTTCAACCGTGGGACTCGTGCACAGGCGAAAGCCGTGGGAGACGAGGCTGGAAGATGAAGGCTTCGAGGAAGACGGAGACGGGACGAAGATGAATCGACGGCTGACAGAAAAGCCAAGGTCAGCTCGGTTGGGGTCGGCTGTGGGGGTCAAGGTGATCGGTCCTGTTGGAGGCAGAGTGAAACGATGGAAAGAAATGACTGAGGGGCGCGCATGTTTCACTCAGGCGCCATGTGAGGACAACTGCCAAATGACCATCCACATGTCAGCTCAGCACAAACTCCTCCAAGCTCTTCATCCTTCTGCACTGCGAGGTCGTCTAAACGATCACAGAGCAACGTTTCCCCAGACCAGCATCCATTTTTCCCAAAGAACAAACTGACGGGAATTACACACATGACATGTATGTAGTGACTCAAAAAATGGTGACAAATGTGACGTAGAGATGAATGCTTAGTGTACGTTCGGAAGAAACGGCCAATGCAAAGAAATTCAAACATTCCCAGTAGCAGCGTATTTTTAACAAATAGGAAAAACTTTCTTTTTTTTTGGCTAGAAAAAAAGCACTCTGCGACAAAAGGACATCAGATATAGTTTTAAACCATTATGAGATATTTATCACATTTTTTTGTGACCATGATTTTTCAGGTAATTTCATTATATAACTGAGGAGTAGCCCTGCCAATATCTGTCTCTGTTGTGCTTCATTCAGCACACTTTAGAAGGTACTTAATTGCTACCAAATATTCTCTTAAAATGATATACAAGACACAAACAACAGCTAAATGCAAATCTTGGAATGCACGTGCGCCTGTGTGCGCATACAGTATGTGCATGCAGATCTTCAGTGAGCTGAGAAATGGCTCTTGAGGTGAAGTGGCCTGTTGAACCCTATTTGCAGCCAGAACCATTGCGTAAGAAAAGAAAGTGCGAGCTGCTGAATAAAAGGCCTCTTCTCTGTACCAACAGCATTCATCCATCTTTTCTGGCAGAGTGGCTCTTTAATTGTCCGCATTTGGATGCTTTAACGCTTGTGCTGTCAACGGCCATGAGTGTCCTCGCACAACTGTGAAGGGGAGACAAAGGCTGCAAGCACACGAACCGGCCGTGGTGGTGTGAAACACACACACACATATGCAAACAAGAATTAGCGTACTCAAACACTGTCGATATCCTTCACCGGCTGCCTGAAAGGCACAATGAGTTGTCGTTTGGCAACACTTGTGTTCAGCCCATCCATTCAGAGTGTCATTCATCCGGGATTCTGTTACAAAACAGAGCAAAACCTTTTCAAACACTGAATTACCCTGACTCCACAGCCACGATTAAAAAGTGATTATAGCCTAAATCACAGTTTTGTTTTGTTTTGTTTTTTGTTTTTTAACTATCCTGAGTTCCATTAATATCTGCTTTTGTAACCTTTCAGTGCTGAGAACTTGTTAAATTCTTAGCCTCGGAAACCTCCTTTTCAGACAGGATTAATTAATATCTCTGGATGAATCATTCTCAATAATAAACATACAGAAGATCCAAAGGGATGGAGATAAATGAAACATAATAAAATTGATAGATAAAGATAGTTTTTCATGCATTAAACTGAATTTTTAGTTGTATCCCAGTCAAAAAGGTGAAAGCTACCATATTTTTACATTATTACTTACATTATTTACTTAATTTTGGTGATCTTATATTATAAACACTAAGTTGCATGTTTGCATTTAAAATAGTTATACTTTGACTTATAATTACCACTGGCATCTTACCGGGCTCTTACTGCACTCCAAGAACATCAATTCTCTGATGATAATTCAGTAATGATGCTTCAAAATATGGATTCACGAGGTCATGGCAGACTTCAGTGAAAGAGTTTGTTGACTTTTGCAGATAATATTGATATTTCATTCCCGAATCCTTGAATGCACAGGTGTATGTTTACAGTCAAGCACCTCAGCAACACTGAACACACGGTCCTGTCCAGGGTTTTCCCTGATCTGGATCCATCCAGAACAACAGTGGAAGTGCTCCCCCTGCTGCTAGACATGAATACTGTCTCTTGGTCTGTGTGTGTGTGTGTGTGTGTGTGTGTGTGTGTGTGTGTGTGAGAGAGAGAGAGAGAGAGAGGGAGAGAGAGAGAGAGAGAAAGAGATAGAGTCCGTTGACATGTGTTCTTGCATGCATTCAACAGCCAACATGCACGAGCTCTCCATCCCGTCCCGTTACACAGTAGGTCTGCGCTGCTGCATCCTGCCACAAATATGACTGTGACCTCACCTTCCATTCTCTCCCCCCAAAACAACAGCTTCAGCATCTGCTGCTGATTGTTTGCAGTGGCTGCCTGTTAAACAGCCTCCTATTCTTCTCATCTGCCCATCCTGCTATAAAAGTCTAATGATCCTGCGTGTTTTTATTGTGTGTGTGCATTATATTGTGGTGGTTTCTACTTGGAACCGCTGGCTTTGCAGAGGTTAAATTGTACTGCCCTCACTCGATTAACGTGATAAACCTAAACCACTGAATACACAATTCGGTTTAGTCAGACGTCCTGATTTATACGTTACATTCAGAGACGCTTGTTATTTACATTTTATCAGGCCATATGGTCACCTGTCACGTTCACATGACCAAGTGATCAAAGGCTGGCCTCTGCTTTAATTGTTCCCCACTGTTAGCGTTCAGCCAGGGAGGACTCACAAGCTTTACTCTGGCATGTGGTGTGTGTGTGTGTGTGTGTGTGTGTGTGTGTGTGTGTGTGTGTGTGTAGGCAGTGATGAGGAGCACGGAAGTGGAATAGAGATGGTGATAGGGCATTCTGGGTAAAGGCTTTACAGGGGCTTTGACCAGGCAGAGAGTGACATCGACATTGATTGGGTTTTAATTTTGGTGGACGGCTGTCTCAACCCTTGCACCAAGCTACACCCATCACCCATCCCCCCCACCTTAAAACCTCCCCCAGCCTTTTCACCCAGCCCCCTCCTTTGTTTCATCCCAATCAGAGCAAAGAGTTGAGGAGTCAGGGTGGTCGGCCTAACTGGTCAAAGCCAGCTGATAGGTGTAAACTAAACTCAGCAGGCCTGTTGTTTGTGTTTAATGTGTCTTTGTGTGTGTGTGTGTGTGTGTGTGTGTGTGTGTGTGTGTGTGTGTGTGTGTGTGTGTGTGTGTGTGTGTGTGTGTGTCCACCAATCCAACAGCTCTTATATTGCTTCACATGTTCCACTTCTTTAAAATGAAATCAATCAGGTTTGATTGACTTGCACAGTTGGGGAGACCTGTCGTCACGTCCTAGGTCCCCACGTCGTGTTTCATTAGCGCTACCCTCTTTGGTTAGTATTTCTAATTTAATTCAATTTAATGATTCCTCTTCTGCTGCTTTTGTGGAATTTGTGATTGCGTGGTGAAAGAGTACAAACTGAAACAAATGTTCAAATGTGGTCTCACCTCTGCTGTTTGCTTAAGCAATCTAATCTCACTCGTTATCTCTGACAAGTTTTCCTTTTCTTTTCTCAATTTGCAGATTCAAAGAGGACAGAGGTAAAGGTCTAGTCTTAATTACGTTAGTTATCTCTGCACCAAAAGGATAAAGTTCTCTCACCAGGGCTGTTTCAAATTAACCTAATTGGATTTTTAGCAGAACCTCAGCAAATAGTCAGGGTTAAATAAAGAGTGGGACAAAAAGGAGGGAGTTCAAGAGAGCTGTGCTGCGGGAACTGAGAAGAAAAGCCCTTTGGAGGGTCATGTTCAAGGTATTCCTTTCTACTTCCCCTCAGCCAAAAGCAGAGAAATGCTGCAGGCTTCCTTCAAGGAGGGCTGGACTGGCCAGCAGCACAGGGGTCCTGGTCTGGGAGCCTCGGCTTCGGTTGAGAGACACAGAGAGACTAGGAGAGAGAGCAGAATAATGCTGCTATTTTTTTTTTTTAATAAGAAAATGGCTGGTTTTTAAATGTTCAAAATAAACATTTGACTCAGTATTTCTATGATATATTATATGTGTAAGGTATGTATGTATGATTTCATTATTATTCAATCTTTTATGTGTTTTTTTTTTTCTGTTTAAGTATATTAAAACACGGTTCTCATATAAATCCATAAATAATAATCTGAGAACATCTGGAGGAAGGTACAGCAGGTCTGAGATCTGTCTGACTATTTTCTCTCAGAAAGTGCCCGTAGCACTTACAAACCACACTGTGTGGAAACAATGAAAACAAAATAAATCTCTCTGGTCCCTTTTTATTGTTCTGTCTTCGACAATTGCTCTTTAATTTGAACAGAGTAGCGAACAAATAAAAACAAGCCTTAAGTGAGCAGGATTGAATTCCATTTCTGTCTCATATCAAAAGTCAGAGGAATATTATTGGGCTTTTCCCCCTCTGATATTCAAATATTATCAAATTATCACTTCCTGGAGCAGCGTAGGCCGCATTAAGAATCCCATCTACCTCAACATGCTGAAGTGTGAAAATATTCCAGGGGGCAGTTTGATTATAACAGGGTAAGAAAATGAAAGTATTCTGTGTTCAAGACTCTCAGGGTGAATTCATTAAAGAGAGGAGCGGCAAGACATGTGCAGCCATCTTCAGACTGAGTTAACATTAATCACAGGTGAAATATGTTTCATTCTCTTGACACATTCTACCTGATCCAATTCAATTTAAAGGAAGGAAAAGTGAAATTAAAGATAATAGTTTTTATCACAGTGGAGTCAGTTCGAGAAAGCAGTAATGATGCTGGCCTTGAATTAGAAATAAATGCTATTTTAGTTGAAATCTACTGCATGGTCGCACTAAGGAAAAAAAGAGGAAAAACATTATTAATTTATATAATTTTCTAGACTCAGAAATTGGCTTTTATTATATTCTGTGGTGAGATGAGTTAATCAACTACAGTGAATGCAACAACAGTGTGGATCTGCAAGTACAACATAGCAGGACAGACGACAGGACGACAGATCACCTCTGCGTTCCACTCTGTGCCTCTGAAATAGGCCTCCATTTTAGGCCTGCCTGGTCCCTCCCGCCCTTCATTTTGAATGGGGCATTAGGCCCACAGAAACCCCACTGTGTGTCCGAGCAGTTGTCCTCCCCTGAAGGTCCCTCTGAGGGAGCTCCGTTGGACCCCCACAGATACTCATTCTCTGAGCTTATTTCATGTATCACATCTCTTCATAAATATTTTACAGGTCTGTGATCAAAGCCCACCTCTGTGAGCCCGTGTTTGCCTAATTGCTTTGGCTCATATATGTGTATTCTAGACGTGTCCTCTACATTAAAGCTGGCTCTCCAGAAACCATCATGAAAATACCAGTCACTCGTTTTCACTGGGGCACTTAATAAGCTGTCCTGAGCAGGCAATATGTTTTACATTTTAAAATAGTAAACACTGAACGGGTCAACTTTTTAGGTTATTTGGACAACACGGCTAGTGCGTTAGCGTCTGTTTTTCTTGTTAGAGGTTGTTTTTTGGAACACCTGACTCAACAGTCATTCATCCAGCTGCAGATAGCAGAGCATTTGCTCCACTGCTTATTTTCACTCTTTGGGGCCACTCTTCTCTGTTCGGGAGAGCCTGGACAACAAACCATCTAGCCATTAATTTGGGCTCCATTAAAAGGCCAATGCTAATGAATCACATTCGCACAAGAAGACACTCTTGTCAACACCATCTTGGTCTCTAGGTGTAGAGAGACATTGACATCAGAGAGAGGGAGAGAGAGAGAGAGAGAGAGAGAGAGAGAGAGAGAGAGAGAGAGAGAGAGAGAGAGAGAGAGAGAGAGAGAGAGAGAGAGAGAGAGAGAGAGAGAAGAAGAAGAAGAAATTCAAGATTGTCAACCACAGAATTGCTGCCATGCAGTCAAATGTCATGACAAGGCCTCGTGTCAGCTTAACCACTCTTATCAGGGCCTATTTTCATTATGCAGATCAGACGTCAGCAGCAGCACATCACACACTGAGCACGAGGAGATGCCCATTGTTGTTGTCTACCTCTGTATTTGGCACCCTCGCTCCTCTGCACACACGCACCACCCTCCCTACCACACATTTCCTCGCTGCAGTCTATCACATTTTCTTTCTAAAGCGGACACATTCATGATGAGATCACACACCTGGCCCCGGGGCTGGTCCTTATTATGCATGCGTGGTTTTATCCTCGAGATGCCTGGTGTCCGTTTTTTGCCAGAGAGGTGGGGGAGGTGGCCAGTTTTTATCAGCAGCTGACCGAGGTGTGTCAGAGGTGCGGAGCAGGTGGGACCAGGAGCTCCGCTGCGCAGCGGAGGCCGGATTCACGCACGCTGTGGGCTCCCAGGCTGCTGTGCCGGCTCTCAGTCTGGATCTGCTTCAGACAAGCTTCCCACGGAGGTCAGCTGTGCTGAGAGTGAAGCAGAACAGAGAGGAGAGGAACGTGCAGAACAGCACACCTGTCCTCACCACTGAGAGGGCAGTGGGCCGTCTAGAACACATCTATGGATCGTGTGGTTGCCGGGATTTGATGATTATCTGCTCCTTCTCTCTGTGTTCCTCCTGTTTGAAGAGTTCTACTCTCATAGTGGGTTGACATCAGTCTGATTTTCACTAAGTACAGACAGGATCATTTTGAAATAAAGCAGTCGTCTATAATAAATAACATATAATAAAAAGTGTCCATATCTTCACAAAGCCCAAATCCCTGATTGGAACTCGAATTCGCCTCTTTTGTTGTCTGTATTGATAAGCAGCGCTGAACCTTATGGTGACTGCTCAATCGCAACATTCAGACTCCTCCGTTCACCCTCACTCTTCCGCCATGATAAAACTGTTTAGTGGTACGGAAACATAAGAATCAAAGAGATGCAAGCAGATGGGAAGGCTACATGCACTTGAAGCTCTTGGTACAATACTGATGAATGAACAAGAGCGCTCGAGCCAGTGCATCGCAGTCAAATTGTTGCAGCCAAAGCAGCATGGGGCCCTCAGAAAAACCCTCCGACAGACCGTCACCCTCCAGAAAACTCTGCGGCAATGTATGACGTCGAGCTGGAACATTTATCTACGGGTTGCTCATCATGCTCACTGTTCCAGACATGTAAGCAAACTCAGATGAGTTGTCCTGCTGTGACGATTAAAACAGATTCGGTCAGCACACGGAGCTCTGAGAGGGGACCTTCGATGGATCAGTAGCTGACACACGTACTGAGCTGGCTCAGAGAAGCAAGAAAGTAAATAAATAAATAAGTGCTGGTTCGTCTGCCCACAATAGTTCTCTGAGCGTAATTAGCCACAACCCGAGGAGCTCATTGCTGTCCTGTTACAAAGTGTGGGTGTCTCAGACATGCACGAAATAAGGATTTTTTTTTTTCCCCCTCACAAGTTGTCATGCCTGAGCAATATCACAAACCCTATTTTTCTTCAAATTGTTCACCAAACACACACATGTATGGGCGGGGGGCGG
>BJFM01001011.1:30340-40961 GCA_016586285.1 Arothron firmamentum
CTGCCACCCAGACGTCACAATATGCTGTTTAGCATCTGCTGTATGGCAAATGTCACAGACAGCCAAAGTATCAGAGGCAAGGGCATGGCAGAGGGGACAGGGGAGCAGTGCACATCCCTTTTTGCTCATGAAAGCTTCATTAATTAAGGCCAAAGATAATTATTTTCCTGATTTGTTTTGCTCGGCGACCACATTACTTCTGCTGCCTATATTTTCTTTTATTTCTCTTTTTCATTGTTTTTGTTTACCGCCCCTTCCTGCCTGCACCATATGGCTGCAGATCAAATAATGTCAAACATTTTGCCCTTGCAAGTTTTTGCAATTTGCAGTTTCCAAACGTGAGACCTGTTGAAAGCAGGAGTGATAATGGGCATGCTCTACCCCCCGTAGTTTTTGTCCCACCGTATCTCCCTTCAATTAATGCTACAGCGGGAGTCTCATGTAATAACACTTGCATTTCAGAGATGTCCACACAAGCGAGGGAGAGGAAAAGGAGACAGTAGAGCCGAGGAGGAAAGAGAGGCAGGAGGCATACGCTGTATGAGGGAGGAAAAAAGAAAAAAAAAACAAGAAAAAACCCAAAAAACAATTAATCCTGTGCTGAATGCCATCATGAGCCTGTTCCATGTTTGCTTTGCTGCACGCTACGCTTGTCTATCATTGTTTCCGAGCACAATCAGACCGGTGCCAGCAGGGTAGCTTCGACAGCTGTAATTACCCATCGCCATGGTGATCACTTTTGGCCTGCCGTGGACGGCTGGTGGAGACCCATTCTCCAGCCTTTAATCAGATTGGCCTGTCACTTGACAGGTAGACACAGGTGGGCCGTGCTCTGGTGTTTGCATGCTGTCCTAAGGGTCTCATGCATTTGCATCCAAACAGTGACAAAACCGCAGACAGGAGTTTAGGTGGACTTTGTGTAGTGCATGAGTTCAATTATAGGGTTTAATACTGCACCTCACAGGTAGACTATTTGTGCTTATCCGACTGCTCATCTGACTATATGACAACAAAGTAAACACACTCTTGTCTTGGCACGCCTGCTTGTCCTGATGTGGTTTAGACTTTGCAGTGACATTGATGGAACAGAACAATGAATTTAAAGAATATACGCTTGCTTGTCATGTCTTGTCTTGTCTTGCCACACAATTAAATTTTAAATGTAAAAGGCTGCAAATATCTGACATTAAACGTGAAATTCATCACATCTGAAGAGCTGGAGGGTCTAGGGAGATCTGAGGGGGGGGAAAGGTTAAAACCGACAATGACTACAGATCATTAAAAAATCATAATCATGAAAAATAAGGAATATCTCCTTTGACTATTTTCAAGCCTTCTCCACTCCATGTGCTTGAGTCAGTACTCTTTAAATATGATATGGTGGAAGCGGTCCATAATGGCACTGCACTTAAGGTAACAGAAAACATCAGGTACAGTCTGATAATGTCAGTGTGATAATTAGTGCAGAGAGGCTTAAAGCAGCGGGCTGCAGGGAGATGGCCCCTGGTGTGGAGAGATGGCACACAGCTGGATCAGACTTAATTAACTAATTGAATATCATTTTGCCAGTTAGATCGGAATTAGCAGGATATTAAAACACAGACAAACACAGCATTAAAAGGACAATATGAAATTAATTTAGAAGAATGGCCTTTTCAGCGCAAAAGCTAATGGTTTGATGAAGACAGTTGGTTTCATTTAATTCATACGGAAAAAAAATATTTCGTAGCAGTTCATATTTCTTTAGTGTAGAGAGAAGTTATCTCTTTAGCTTTAGCTGACAGTCCCACTGGTCATTCAGTGTCTGCATGTGTGTGTGTGTGTGTGTGTGTGTGTGTGTGTGTGTGTGTGTGTGTGTGTGTGTGTGTGTGAGACTTTCATTAGTCCCACACGAGATAGCCAGAGTCAGTTTCTCGCTGTGCGGAGGAGAGCTGTGGCTTAAGAAGGAACAAAAATATCTGTGGGTGAAGCTGAAAAGAGGTCAAGTTTATCAGGGCAAAGCTGGAACCTACATTAAGTGGCTGCGATTTGAGCGCATTTAACCGAAATTTGACATCCTGTTCAACAAATGTTTGACATAAATGACATATTATTAAAGCACTTTAAAATGTATGTATTAGAGATGTAACCATGCACAGAAGCGATGATTTGTTTTTACTCTCTTGCAGCTGCGTTACCTTTGGCAAATGCCTTTCACTGATAACACATCTAACAAATCTATAGTAAATATGAACAAATTAGGTATTTTTTTTCAATCTTATGTACTGCATTGCAACCTCCCCCCATTGTGCACTATATCAGACAGCCGCCTCAGTTATCTTAATGTGGGGATCAGCAGGAGGCATCAGAAACCGCAGGAGGAAGCCACTCACTACTACATCCTGTTTGTTGTTGCACTACCACCCCGCTTGCTCTCCATGCAGTAATAAACAAATAAAGTGGGGGAAATTAATCCCTCTGGAGCCATTGTGGGCTCTTCACGTCACCCAGTGCCGTGCTCCTCAGCTGCCTACATGAGTATGTGTGTCAGGGACTATATACTGTGTCACGTGGAGGGATGTGCGTCTGCACAGCGGCCCGTGGGCGGGAGAGGTGTGCGAGGAAGAGTAGAGGAAAAACACGGACATGTGAGATAATTAGACAACTCAATAGGACAAAGAGAGGAGGAATATGAATTGAAAATGTATAAGAATCCCTTGTCAATGCAAATAACTGACACTCATCGACATCCATCTCAGCTGATCCACCAGTGCAGCAGCTGAGCTTGACAGTCCAGTCGTGTGTCTCAAACAGCTTTCAGCAGCCAGAGCTCAGAGAAAATGTTCTCCCTCAGATCTTACAAACCTACACACAATGAGCATTCAGTGTGTGTGGGTCAGCACAACAAAGGACGTATGTCTTGTTGTTTCCTAATTAAGAATGTAAAGGGATTAGGCTTCAAACGCCGCTCTCTTTTTGTTTTACTTTCCTTCTTCACTCAGCTTTTGTGCTGCAGGTTAACTCCAAAGGTGGCAGTTGGCCAATATTAGTATCTAGTATTTTTTTTTTTCTGTTTTTGTTGTTTTTTTCTTCTCTCTTGTAGATGTGTCTTCCTCACATCTACATCCCTTATCCCTCTCTTTTCTTTTTTTTAACCCCATTCAATTTCCCTGGTGGCAAAAGTAGCACAAAATGCACTGAACATCCCCCCCAACACACACACACACACACACACACACACACACACACACACACACACACACACACACACACACACACACACACACACACACACACACACACACACAAACCCCCTCTTTCTGGTTCTCAGAAATAAGCAGTATTCTCTGGCCCCGTTTGATCCTTTGACTATGCAGGGGCTTCATGTCTGGCCAGTGTTTTTGGATCAGCAGGTAGTCGCAGGCAAGCTGTTAAAGAGGTCATCATTCTTCTTTCTCTCTCTGTTCCTTACACACAGATGGGGACCTGCTGAACTCTGCCAAAGGTCAGTGCTAAATTACATATTTTATGAATTCTTGTTTTAGCTCGGGCCTTCGGGAGGGCACGCAGGATAATGAAACCAGAAAAACAATTATCTGGCATTTTCATCAATTACATTCCACTCTTTCGGCTCAGCTACGTGCTGACAGTTTTAAGTCGCTCTCCTCTTTCAAAATGAATAAGTAAAATTTCCTCCTTCTTTCTCCCCCTGTGAACTGGCTGTTGCCTCCACCCACTGTGGGCTGAAAGCACCATCTGAAACCTGCGATGTTTGGAGAGGAGACATCTTGGCCGGCATCCAGCTCATTGTACACCAGTCTGGACGGGCTGCCGTGATGCTTTTTAACTGGCTGTACAGCAGACAGATGACAACTGCCACCACGCCATTCAAGACCTCAGAAACAACATCTCGCCACCATGTCTGATGCATTAGGAATGGAAATCAGTTTGTGCTGGGGGTGCTGCCCATCCCCTTTGTTTTACAAAGACTTCTGCACATGTGCTTGCTTGCACGCATGTATGTGTGTAGAATTTTGGCCAGGTTCCTTTTTCTACTTTGGGTTTAACAGCGGCTGGCTTGTAGAAGCCGTGTTAAGTAGAGCCGATGCTTTTCTGCTCTTGACTATTTCAGATTCAGCGTCTGCCATCAGGTGTCTGCTCCCCAGGCATTCTGACTTGTGCTGGAGTTGTGAGCGTGTGTGCTTTTACACAGCTGAACATGACATTTCAACGAACATGCACATACCAAAAAAAAGAAAAAAAGCAGAAGAAGAAGCAGCGTGCACACACAAATACACTCACACACTTCAGAGGCCGTGGGAGAGCCAGAATGCAGAGCCTGAGGGTTGTTGTGCCTCTGATGTTTGTATTGTTTACTCTGTTGTCCCAGTGCATGTAGGAGATTGTTGCACATTTTTGCCTCAGTCCAGCCTTGTATTATTAACTCTGACTGCTGTGGACAGCAGGTTACTGTCCAGGAGAGCTGCAAGGCTGTGCAAAGGGAGGAAGAGGTGGTGGTGGTGGGGGAGGCAAAGATCGAAGGAGACCAAAAGATCATTGAGTATACCTTTTCCCCCTATATTTGTTCACATACTACTTTCTTCTCTTTTTGGGCTCTGTTTTGATCCTTTATCCTCAAATCTCTGCCCCCATGGGTCACCAGCTGTCAGACAGCCAGAGGAGGGTGCCGCCTCTCTTCTTATCCTCTCTTCTCTCACTTTTCGGCATTTGGGATACACATCGTTTTGCACCCAGGGAATCATTTGGGAACCCTAGGTAGCTGAACCGAAGCCACACAGATTTAATCGCCCCTCAGCCCCCCCTCAGACACGCACCACACTCCTGCCCCTCCTACCAGGTCTCCTCTGCCTGGTTTTGCTCTTCTTGCCCTAAGTCTCTGAAATCTCATTGAAGGCAGCAAAGTGGGAGTTGAAGTCTCTTGATTAAGTTTCTTACTTAATGGAAGAGGAGGAGAGGAAGGTTGGGGCAGGTGTATCTTGTAGCCTCACTTTGGGCTTGCAGGCAGGTGATCTGGTCCTTTCCTCACTCTGCCCCCCCCTTCTCCCAACAATCCAGTTATCTGTGTCTATTACAGTGGGGTGGCTGACAGTCAGGATAAATCCTCACTTTTCTCGAGATGTTCCCGGGTCCTATCAACTGGGGACAGGACCTTGAACTCTGATGAGAAAACCGGTCCAGGGAAATTGAATTAGCTTTTGTGTCTGTGACTTCATTGATTGCTATTAGAGGTGGCCTGAAGCTGACTGGAGCAGCGCTAAGCCTGTCTGAGTGGACTCCCCATGTCAGCCCCAAGCAGAACTAGATTCTATCCCTCACCTCCAAACCACAATTAACAGCTACAGCAAATAGAAAAATCCAAAAATAGGAAGAAAAAAAAGTTATGAGGAGGAGGTGAGGATCATCTGTGTTTACTGCCTGCTGTAGCGTTCGGGCTCGCTCGCGTTAGAGGCTGTTAACAATGAGAGTGAAAAGTCTATAATTGTGACAGGTCTTTTGGCCAGAGATGATGGATGGATACTGTGATGCAGGCGCTTCCTGTTTCTCTGGGTGCAGAGCTGCGGATGAAAGAGCGTCGGTGTTTTCAAACCGAGGAAGAACAATAGGTCAGAGGAAGAAAGAGTTTCCCTGACCTGCTCCCCCCCCACCCCCCAACCACCACCACCACCACCAGCCCCCTCCCTTCTGTTGGGCCGGGGCCTGATAGCTCTGACACCACTGATCTCTCTGGCTGACTCACACAAAGAAAGAGATACCTGTGGGCTTTGTCTGCTCTTTCCACCGTTAAACACAAGCATCTGCCCCTCTTATGGGTATTTGGGATTTTGCAGAGTAGTAGCTCTTCTATATGATATTAAGCTAATAGATAGATCTTTCTCTCTATGCAAAAAGCCTGGGATCAATACTGTAAAGAACAAAAGACAACCCCGTGACACGTTTAAAATGAGCTGCGTGACAACCACCTGCGCAAGCATGTGCGTGACCTTACAACACCACCACATGCCGCTTCCTTCGGGTAACCAGCAGGGCAGGGTGATTGATGATCGCTTGTTTGTTTATCTGTTCTCCCTAGAATACTCATTAAAATGGCTTTCATATAGATATTGGAGTTTTGTTCATGACGTAGTCGTATGTTTTGATCCTGTGCTTGTTTGAGTCACACAAAAAAGAAAAGTTACCTATAATAATAGTTTTAGTTTGCTTTGCTCTGTATCACTGAGGTGTCAGCAACCTCTTTTAATAATAAATAAAGCAGTTTTTGAAAACTGAAACTATGTAGCCTGTCAGAACAAAACAGCAGTTTGCTCAACACATGCATCAACATAAGGATGTTTGTCGGAGGCTGACTCGTGTCCTTGGTTAAGTATTCTGCATTTAAGGAAATGAGGACACATGTTTCTTCTCCAAAAATCTAAAAATATAAACAACAACAACAACAAAACAATAATGATTTAACCAAACAACTTGGTCAATTTCCTTAACTGGTGTTCACTGGGTGATGTTGTCTCACGCTACATGTTGGTGCCTTTACAGGCTCCATAGGTGTGGGCCCAGAAACATCCCCAACGGTAGCTCCCACTGTCATCGCCTCCAGCTCTGAGGTATTATGTGAGTGTGCATGCATCTGCGAGTGTGTACACTGGCACCCTCACTCTTTTATTCAAGTATATCTCTTTCATCCTCTGTAAGAGGGCCGCAGGGTCTTGCCCTCTGAGTCCCAGAGATGAGGTCTAGTGTTTATGTGCATTAGATTTCCATCCCACAGAGCAGGCCCTCCCTTTTCACACACATTGAAGTAGAGATGTGGACAAAAGCTCAGTGGTTTACATCTTCATAGTTTTCAGTGTCTACAGGCAGGAAAGATTTAGGACAAAGATTTTGATGTCATTATGAAAATTCCTGCTTTTATAATTATGTGTCCTATAAAATGAAATCTTACTTAGTGTAAGTCATATTCTCTCTCAAATGTGTTTGCACAAAAAGGACCACTGAAATAAATACAAATGGCACCAATGTAAATTCAGGCTTGTACGTGAGCACTCAAGTGCAATCATTATCTATTGTTGTAGGGCACACAAACGCACACACACTTGCGCAGGTCCGATCTGCAGCAGAGGCCGAAGCTGACCTCCAGTATGTGTGTAGATTTATTCTAATCAGTACTCTGCTTCTGACAGGTTAACTGCTGCCCCCTGACCTGGGGAGCTCTTTGGGTGTCACCATCCTTGTGTTCCCTGTCTGCTTTTATCGGCAGCAAAAAGAAAATGTAAATTAAACACAGCATAAAAATAGATGATGGGAACTTGTTCCTCTCCTCTTTTTTATTTGCCCCCCTCTTTTTCAGACCCTTTCTGCCACTGCATTGTCTCTTAGCCATATCCTCAACAGAACGTCTCCCTGACCTGACAGATGATGATCACCCTCATTACTAACTTGAAGTGCCACTGAAGATCTTCTTTTTGTTTTTACAGTGATTAACTCAAGGCATCCTCTTTTTTTTAGCTGTCTAAACCTCTTCATTCATACGATTCACACGAGCAAAATTCATCTCTCTGCCTTTCTGCCTGCATGTCTGGTTCAAGAATGCCGAGTTACATCTGTTCCATTCTGCCGAGGAGACGGCGGTCATTAGATAGCATTGTTATTCCTCCATCAGACCTTTTATTTTTTTTTTTTCCCTTCTCGAGCCATGCTCCTAAAAGCCCTCATACACTTCATCAGTTGTAATTTTTTAGCTCTAGGTTATTTGGCAGCTGCTGTGCCCCACTGGCAAATCCCATTCGTGATGCCGTCCCTTTCACCACAGCCAGAGACCCATTGATTTTTCCTTTCTCTCCTCTAGCCCTACCCAATTCATTCCAGATTGCTCGATATGAAACATTTTAATTTTTGCTTGCACATCCACCAGGACAGCAGCCAGTGTCTTCTCTTTTCTTTTTTTCCTTTTTCCAACTTGTGAGGTCTGTAAAGTGATTTCTTTCTTTTGTTTCTGTCAATAAGTCCGTGTGTGCTCTAAGCTAGTGTTGTGTGAAAACAAAGATGCAAGTAAAAATTAAAAAAAATCTTTAAATGCACAGGTACACATTTTTAGTATTATATGTCTTCCAATGAGTGCACACATAAGGAGCTGTATTTTTTCTATGACTGGGTATGGGTGAGCCATTAAAGAAGCTACGTGCAGTCTGATGGAACATATTGATGTCTGAGTACGAGCCCTACTTAATTAGTCATCACACCCACTGTTTTGGTCTCTATAGAATCTGTGTAATGGTGCTGCTTTGCATATGCTTGGAAATTTACTGCTTTTAAATTACGGGAAGCAAAACAGGAGATGTGTCACAGGTTATGTGCGTGGTTCAGTTGGTGCTGTGACTCACTATCTGTGTCTGTGGAGGTGTCACAACAGACGGCCCATAACTCTTTCTCCAAAATTTTGCAGCACTCTGCATTTTTCACAATAATCTGGAAGCCCTGAACAGGCCGTTGTAGTCGTTTTGGACCGTGTCATTGATTTGGAATTGAGCTCTGCACCCCTTGTCCTTGACTTCGTGATGAAATCAATGATGCCCGTTTTTGACCACGCATTGAACACACACACACACACGCACACACATACACGCACACGCACGCACGCACACGCAAACACACACACACACACACACACACACACATCACACACACACACACACACACACACACACACACACACACCCTCTTCCTCTTTAATCTCCTCTGTAGCCTATTTCTCCTTCGCCCCATGACTTGGAAGCATGCCATACAGGAATATTCAGATAACATGGTTGCTCTAATATCTGTCATTACCTGGTGCAACACTGGAAATCAGTCTTGTGCTTGCTTCCATAAATTTTAAACAAATCAAAGTAAGGGGAAAATGTCACAAAACCTCCTCTTTGTTCTCCATCGACTGATTTTGTGCCTGCAGCCTACCAGCAGCCTCAGGTACTTTCTCATATTTTCATTATTTGTTATTTTTCGTTATGTTTTCTTCTGTAAATATGGACTGGCATTATTTTTTAATTTGTATGCAAGTAAACATTTAAACCAAAGCTCCTGTGGCCATTTCTGTCCCCTGCAGGGTCCCAGTTGAACCATACATTCTTGTTTAAAGTTTTGACTTTCCCTGGATGCCACCTAGAGGATAACCAGTCATTTTGAAATTGGCTGAACCCCCTTCATACCTTAGATATATCATGCTGGCATCTCCTGTTTTATCCCCAGAATGATGTCAACACTGTCAATTCATCCACCATTTCATATGAAATAAAAGATGAAACATGCACAGACAGGTAGAATTCGGTTCATCATACAGCCTTGAATGGCAACAAGAAACCAACACCAAAACACTCATACACACTGTAATGTTGTTGTTTACCCAAGCAATTAGCTTTCAGTCATTCAATATTTCCAACCATGACGTAGCCTGGAATAGTCAAATAAGAACCGGTATATCCATATGTTATAGCTGGATAAAACTGGAAAATATACACTTATTCTGGCATGTCACTTTTAGGATGACAAAACTTTAACTACAAAGGTGTGAAGTGTTATAGAGCCAAACACATGTGGTCATAGTCATGTCCTAGCTTGTTTTGACCACATCTCTGCTCAACAGTAGTGTTTTGCTGCTGCACCTATAATGCGGATGTACAGATGAAGCGACTGCTGTTTTTACTGCGTAGTCGCCGCTGTTGCTTCATACTTAATAGCAACCCAACAGAGAGAAAAGAGGGGACAATGGGTGGAGAGGTTGGAAAAGGTAAGCTGATGGTGACCAAGGAGGATGGAACAAAAGAAGCGAGCATCTCAGATGGGCTTCCTGCAGTGCCCAGCTGAATGGATGTGGAGCAGAGATGTGAGAAAAGAGGCCTCTCAATCATACACGTTGCACACCTATCCATCTATCTATGTAGCTATCCCCATACCATCCAACAAAAGGGTATCCCCTGTTGGCAAGTAGGTAAATATTGTGGATGGCTGGGGGTCAGAGGTGCACACTAGACCTGTAAGACTTAAGTGAAAATCAATGCCGCTGTGCCTTTGAGGCCGCAGTGGTGATCCTGTGTGAGTGTGCATGTTCACCTGGAGCGTTTGTAGTAATGGTGGTCTATCAGAATGGTGAGGCCCTTAAAAAGGTCATTGTGTTTGAGTCTAAGTGAGCAATCTTATCTCCTATAAGAAAATACAATCACAAACGCTGGATGATTCTTAGGTGGGAGGAAAATTGTAACAAAAAAGAAATACATATAACGTGATCATAATTATTAAAATCTCTGAGAAAATCCAGCCTCTGATAAGGTATCTGGATGAGGTCATGATAGAATAGCCAGTTTCTGTATAAGTAACATTTAACATTGTACATTAGTGCCTCGTCCTCTTTCTCTATTGTGTGGTATTATTACAGTGATGCGGTGTCTTGCCTACAACGGTTTTCTTTTTCTTATTTCTCTGCACATACTCTGCTTATGTGCTACACTGGCTATTCATTAACCCTTAAGTAAGTGTCTGCAATACAACAGCTTTGAAATCTCTCCTGATGTAATCCCTGTGTGTGTGTGTGTGTGTGTGTGTGTGTGTGTGTGTGTGTGTGTGTGTGTGTGTGTGT
>BJFM01001013.1:0-29645 GCA_016586285.1 Arothron firmamentum
TATATATATATACTGAACTATATAACTATATAACTTAGCTAACCTGTTCTTTCCCTGTCATTTTTACACCTCCCCTACTTTAGTAGGTGGACAAGAACTAACTCTGCCTTTTTCAGAAGCAATTTGCACGATGTACATAAAAGCTTTTTGAGCAGACTGTAAATTAGCCTGCACTGGGTAGCCGACAATCTTCTCAGCATCCCCTAACATAACATGTCTCTTTTTCCTGCACATACATGCTTAATAACATTTAAAGTGAAAAAATAGAAGCGTCTTTATCTTGAAATATTGCAGCGTAAAAGTCAGTCAGCTCACCGTTTTAACTGCTCTTTGTTTCAGAGACACTGAATGTCATTACAGACAACCAAAAGCTTTGCGGATGAAAGGCAGGAAATACAGTATACAGCGCGTTCAGGGTGTACCAAGCAGGCTTCCTCTACCAAAAGAGCTCTACACCTCAGACAGAGTGTCTGTTGGAGTCTATCACAGAGATGTCTGCACCAAAAACAACCTGTTCAGCCAATCAGCATTACCGGCATCCATTCAGTGCCTATTTATAAGAAAATGACGCAAATCAAGAGCCTTCAATGAGTATACAAACCCTCTGCACCTGATTCAGTGGTGTGATAACAATGACCACCTTTCAGCGGGGAAATGTCAAGCTGAAAAAAACCCCAAACCATTAGTGTGTGACCTTGCTACATACACAGGAATAAAAACACAAGCAGCTGCTCACTGGGGGAACTTTTCCTGACCAAATGATCGCATTACAGCCGTTTAAAGCTAAGCTAACATTCGGCTCCATTTACCAAATAACAAATCAAGAGCCTCAAGGTGAACAGGCTAATGTGCAAACATTCTTTAAACATGCTAGACACACCCATGAACCTCTGCTTTATTTCCACCCTAAAAAGTCTAATAAACATGTCAGGCTAATAATCAAATATAATTAAATGTAAACAGCAACACATTTGGCATTATTTAATGCACCGTACTGGGGCCCACACACCCATTTGTGTTTTTCTAAAATAAAAACATGCCATCCCCTACCGAGATAAGTGTCTTCAGAATGAGCAGATCTTATCAACATTATAATGATGCTTTTGAAACTGTCACATCAAAAATAAGACTTTACTTACAAAAGGAGAAATAGCACAGATCCATTTTAATTAGTAGCATATAATATTCTTTTATCAATATCTTTTGGCAGTGCTGAATTTAATTAAATACAGGAGTGGCTACAGTGTGTTAGCTGATGGCTATCTTGCTGTGTGTGAACTGAAGCGGTGCAGTGTTGCACGAGCTAAGTTCTTTGTCTCCTCTGCTGAGAGATGAGAGCCCACCCACTGCAATCAAATGTTGATCCTTCAGCCGCTCCTCCTCGCAGCCCATTACTGAATCAACAGTGAATTTACAGCAAAGGCAGAGTCATTGTGTATGTGTGTGTTCACACATTTGGGTTGTGACTATGTTTGCACACCCAGATGACTGTGGCGATCACAGACCTGAGCCCGCGCAGGAAAAACAAAGAGCCAAGGTGAAAAAACAAAAGATCAATTTGGATTTTTTCATGTTGAAGAATTGCCAATAAAGCAGAATTTCAAAGAGAACAGAGAGAAACCCAAAGCTAATTTTATCTACCTTCTACAGAGGCACAGAGGCAGATCAGATAGTGTCAAGGCGGCGTATGGGGTGTGGAGAGTCTGCACTCCATTTTGAGAAGGCTGCATTTCTTTATGTCGCTACTCAAGTTGGCACGCGATAAAGTATGACCACTCCTTCATTTTTTTTCAACATCATTTAGTATGTCAAAAGCCAAGGCAGACAAAAGCCTCACCGTGGAAGAGAGAAATAATGTAAAACAAAGAGAGGAACTTCAGTCCATCTGTTTTTCTAAGGGAACTCAGCCATGCATGCAGGAATGTCACTGTTTGTGCTGATGGCCTCAAATCTCCTACTGTCAGAAACGTCTTGCCTCGAGGCTTCTAAAACTGAACTGCCTTTCAAGACCAGAGCCTCCAGATTACTTTAGCTTGATCAGGTTTGATCATATTCCCTTTCCATATCTCGGTTAGTATCTGACCCCTTGTAATAGATTAAACATTAACCCAAAACTACAACAAATATGGCCAATCTAGACAGTGATAACTGGACTTTAAGCAAAAAAGAAAACAGCTGGTGGTTATGAAGACAAAAATGAAGGGAGAAAAAAGGCTGAAGTGAAATCCTGTCACCAATCAGCCCACTGTAAACTTATATTGATAGAACGTGTAATTTGAAGCTGAATAAATAGACTCACATAAAATATGCCTCTTTTTGTCATCCTAATACAAATGTAGAGAGGATCCTTCTTAGCTTCTGTGTGGCCAATGATATAGTTATTTCAAATGCAGTTTAATAAAAAAAGAAAGTGTTGGAAGTGTCATCGTGAGACCAGAGCATTCCCCATTTCTACCCTCCTTTCACTCAGTGTCAAACAAATAAAACACTGCTTACTTCCAACCTCTACAGCGTTTAGCATGTTGAGTTTTACGGCGAGGGTGCTGGGTAAAGCCAGGCTGCCCATGAGCGCGTGTCCCGGTCTGACACAGCAGCAGGAGGTGGAGTTCACAGGGTCTGCCCTGAATAGGTGACACAAAAGCTGATGCTGTATGGATGTCATGTCACAAGGGCACAAAGAGGTCGAAACACCAAGCAGAGAGTAGATACAGCACAGAACTGGCTGGGAGTTGTGTTATCTCCTACCTAAAATACTCGATGTGACGTTCAACCTTCGGGTTATTCATGAACATGACCTATTTCACTGATAATTTTAAAACATTCCTTTTCTATGCGACTCTTTTCTATCCATAAGGGTGCACACAACAGCTTGTGTTATAAAAAAAAGCTTAGGCCTTTGTAATCTGCGCTCAAATTCCAGTAGCTTACGGCCTGAAAGCAGACCAGTGATGAATACATGCAACTAAGAGCACTAATACTCACAGTATGTGCATCTCAAAAATGTGAGCATGCGTGTAAAATGTCATCCATTCAGTCTGTCTTAAAACAAACTTTAAATGTAGTCACTCCGAGATTCATTTTCAAGCCTCAGCTCTACATTTTTAGCTCTCCAGTGGCTGTGACAAATTAACGTGTGATGGCTCACGGTGTCAGCGCAAATGAAAGAAGCAGGTCCTATCAGAAGAGTAGTGTGGGCTTTGGTTTGGGATACACGGGGAGACACGTTGGGAGGGGAGACACAAACAGAAGGACGGAACCATTTCTAACACCAGCAAGCTTGAGCTGTACCGACTTGAGCCAAATAAACAAAGCACATATTGAGATTTTTTTTTCAGCTCTACATTTACATCTTAAGTTTTTTATACTGTTGTGCAACACTTACTCACCCACAGCTATAAAACACACTGGTCATTGTATGGAGTGGAGCAGATGGCATACCATGAAGCTGCTCTTGCCTATCAGTTCTACGCCTGAAGAGGGGGTGTAATATATGCATGTGCAGCTGCAACCCTCGAAACCTCATATTTTCTCTATTTCACCATCCTGACATCGCTATGATAGCTTCTGAAAATGCGGAGTCAAAGACTGAGGCGACACAAAATACCATATGCAACAGAGATAAAACTCAAACTAGCTTGAACTAGACTTGAAATTGTATGTATTCACACACTGCAATTCACAAAGTTTTAAACGCAAATACATCTTGGACTCATTTTTTAAGCTTTTTAAAGTCTTCCATTATTAAGAAAACACCAAACTACTACACAGCATTCCTTTAACACTGAAATTGGCCCTTATGAGACTGCTTCGCTCAGTTTGGGGTTGTTTTCCAGCCCAGTTCGAGCCTCACATTTGACTAAGCTACATTGCCATCCCATCAGCTGTTTTAAGTCCCTCCCTCCAGTACTTTCCGCTAGTAACACTCTACCCAATCATTAAGCTGGTTTCCACTGGGCCCGGACAAAAACAAGACAACCTTTTCAAACTGTTTTTCTAGAACATTGTACGGAAAGGAAATATGTCCTGTAATTCACTTCAGAGTAAGTTCTGAGACCGAGGCTAAAGTGCAATAACTCTGCAGTACAAAAACCATCCAAGGTGACAATGACCTGGAAAACTGCATATTTGATGTTCCCTAAAAGTTCAGACGTTCCTGTTAGAAAAGGACGAAGTACCCCTGCTTGGCCAGTTCTTAAACCGATGTCTTGCTAACTTCTAATTCTGCTACTTATAAAGAGAATGACAAATAACTTACTCAGTATGATGCTATTTAGATTTCAACGTATGTTCCTGAAGACACAAGTACAGTGAGACACAGATCAGGTGGCCATTTTGATGTTGAAATTAACCAGCAGCCTAGCAGGCAGCATTAGCGGCGTTATGCGGTAACATACCAAAGAATATGACCGATAATACGACCACAAAGCCTTTTGTTGTGTTACAAATGGTAGCGACAACGAGTCGGTTTACTATACCTAAGGAAATAATTCCAACGCAGAACAAAAGAGAGCACTATTTTCAGTTGACGTTAGCCTTACATTATGTAAACAAGCTGTGACAACGTGTACAGAGCCGTTTGATTTAACTCAACTGACAACAGCAGACTGGACAAAGACATCAAATTTCTATTAATAATATCCAGTAGTGTAGCGCTGACAGGTATTTTGGTGGTGCAACAAGGTGAAAGAAACACCAAAAACGTTAGCGTCTGTTCGCCTGCTGTAATATATCTTAAACAAAGATAAGACGATGCAACAACCGTTTTAGATTTTTTAAAAAAAATAGTAGGATCCAGCTAGGAAAAGATAAAAGTGACCCGATTAACTAATACAGCTGTCCCAGAGCGATTGAAGGTCCGCAGGACAGAAATAGCTAACACTTAGGTTTGCTAGCAAATGTTGTTTACACAAAAACCCCAATCATTCACAATGAACCCTTCTCGGTTTGTTGTAGCTTACAAAGAAATATAACCAGTACAGTAATTTGGTGAATAAATACAACATGGCTATATTACATCTCGAAATACATCATAATTGCATAGCGTAACGGTTGAGACTGTTGTTTGTATTGGTAAAGGATACAGTTTCACCACATCGGTATCCATTCGCCTTTTACCCGGACTTGGAGACGACATTTTTGCTATTTCCACCGAAGAGCACCGCAAACTAAACTGAAACCCAGCCTCCGAATCGCTAGACAGTCTAGCAAACCGTACTATCCTAACGCTAACATTTGCTTTCACAAACGGTTGCTGCAAGACGTCCTCACAGTTCAACGTCTCCCTAATCAGTGCCTCAGCTAACGTTAGACCTATGCTTTCACTGACTGTCTCTCACCGTGGTTCTGACATGTAAGGATCCCTCCGCGGTATGCGTCATATCTGTGCGACCATACACAAATATGGTTTTTGTAGTTTTATTTCAAATATGGATTCAGCTTCCGGTATCATAAACGAGTCCAACACAGAAGTATTGTATTTTAAAGTTCTAGTTTATCAGAATATATATATATATAAATAAATGCCTTCTTGATCTTGGAAACTATTTCATTTTTTGGGTATAGCAACAACTATTGGGCTGTCAATCCTAATGACTGACAATAAGAATATTTCTACTCGATTTTTTTACTATTCATTTTCTTCAATTTATCACCATTTTCATACTACAGATACTCAATTTATATTGCATTTATTTCAAGGTTTTATTGTGAGCAAGCAACGTCGAAAATGATTAGAAAAATCTATTTGGAAAGACATACACATCTTCAAGTGTTTCATGTGGGTTTTAACCTCATGTACACTAAAATGTCATTAAAAGGGGTTGTGTAAAATTAAAATATTAATAGAAAACTACATGTCACAAAAAGATAAGAATTTTATTAATCAGTTTTCAAAGGTTTTACAAATAGACAAGCACACACACTACACTGAAAAGACACAGCACTGCTGATTGCTTAAGCAAGCAGAGCAAAGGCTTCTATGTTTTTAGTGGCTGATCTGAGGTAAAATTCTTCATACCGTAATTACCTTTCCAGTGTCAACAATCTCCTCTCTCACAGTCTGGCAATGTCACATCTCCTAAATTTTTAATGATGCTGAGTTTATCTGTTTTTGCTCAAATGTAAACTTCCAAAAATGTAATTGTTCAGTGTGATGAAAGTCAGAACAATCACTTTATCTAAAACATTAATGGACCAGAATCCTCTTTAATGAAACGTTATAAATACTGACAGGAGAGTTTAATCAAATTCAGTGTTGGAAGGAAACAGTTTATTGAGATGAAGAGGACAACTGCCACTGACGGAATATTGCAAAAACTCTTTCGGACTTGTCACAAAGTCCCTGAGGAGAAAAGGAGAGATGTCAAGATATGTTTAAAAACAATAAAATGGTAGAGAAGTCATCTCCACACATTAGACTTACCTGTGGTGGATCATCCTCTACAGAGTTAGAGTTTTTGATTGGTATGAGGAGATCTAGAGCAGCCTTCCAGCCTTGCTGATGATATGATACAACCCCACTAAAACAGGAGACTGTTTCAGGATCCATATTTTCTTTTCCTATAGCGATCCATGGACACCAGTCTCTGTGCTGAGCAAGAGGGTTGAAGTCTTTCTTGTCCAAAACTTCATCCTGAAATAAGAGATCATTGATTTAAAAAGGAAAACATTCCAAAAAACAAGTTACAAAAACAGCTCTCCTTCCAAAATTGTCACATAAGTATAAGACTGCAGCCATGAATTGCAATTGTGGGTTTAATTTTATTTTAAGCTCTCATGATATGTAGAAACCAATATAATATAAAACAGGATGTATTGTCACAGCAAGTCTCACATGCAGGCTTGCACTAGAATTCTATATTTATTAGTCTGTAACTAGCCAGTGATGTTCTTACAGGGCCGACGACTGATGAGAGGCACAGCCGTTTGGGAAGGGAAGGTAGGCTGACAGCAGCATCAGCCCCAGAGTTTTCCCCTTGTCCTCTGTTTCGAGTTGCAATCCTTTTGCCCCTGGTCAAGGGGCTTGATAACTCTTCATTGGGGCTTGGTGTATCTCTAGTTCGAGCACGCAAAGCCACAAGAGAGGAAGTTCCCTCACCCTGTAACACATACCATTTACACAGAATAAGGTTACCTGTTTCATTATAAAATTAATATGAGCACACATATAACTTGTTATGGTCAGTCCTGCCTGGTCAGGATGAATGGTGTCTTGGCTCCTCAATTTCATGCGCCGTGGAATTGCAGACGGGGCAGATGAAGCGGAAGCAGCTTGATCATCCTGGACCTCAGGAGTTGCTGATGAAACAGGACCTGATGCAGGAGCTGAGGCATCTCCATCTCCCGTTCCCTCCATCTGGTAAAAATTCCATAAGCCTACCTTGCGCATACAGTATGAGCATGTAAGGATGGGTAGATTCATAGTTTGAAGACCTGGGCTAAAAAAAATAAAAATCATAACTTGGGTCAGCTATCTTCATCATGTAAGGAGCATTTCCATTTAATTTCATATGTCTTGTCACATCCACTATTGTGCCAGTTATAATTTATATATTTTTTAAAAACCAGAGTTTCTTGATACCTTGCAGCCCAGCCACAAAGAGCAACTATGCACGCAGCCACTTGGACAGCCAAAGGTTCAGCACATGGAGTCTCTCCCTTTCTTTTCTGTTCATCATCAATCAGCTGCAGTAAAATGCTTACAACATCTTCCGTAAGTGACTGCAAGAAAAAAAAAAATGTTTCAGGTAAGGGCAAAAATACTTCAGACAGGTCAAAAACATTTATTTTTTAAATTAGTTTTAAAGGGAGTTTTTTTTTTACGTATACAAAATAGGTGCTATTCTTCTAACTCACCATAGACTTCAAGTGCTCTGACTTTAGCGCTGGCAGCTGCTGTCCCAGGAGACACATGCTCCTAAAACGCTCCAAGAAGGCTGTTAGAAGTATTGATGGTTCACAGGCAGGAATGAGCCAGAACCTCTCTGAAATAATACAAATATTCAGGTTGAACATCACATTTTTATAGATCAAGGTAGATATATAAAATATGTATAAACAGCAGAATGTTTTTACTCCTACCTGGGCATGGAAAGTCGGGCCAGGGGCAAAATTTTTCATGTTTTGTTTGAAGATGCTTTGTTATTTCTGCAATGCGGGACTCATCTAAAATGACAAAATTAACTCTAAATATATATTTTTGGCACTTGCTGTAATGAAGTAAAACATTGCCTGTTCTGTTGTTAGCTGCTCACATTTTCCAAAGTCTAAAGCTGATGGAAGCGATGCACATAGGAAAGCCTGGCAACTGGAACACTTGAGCATATCACAGCCAACGTTGATCCAGCCATATCTGGCACACATTAAAGGAGAGAGTATGCGGGGTTTGCCCGCCCATTTCGAACAGTGTAATGCTAAGGAAAATTTCCCTCAAGCATGAAACAAGTGATTACGCTCTGCTCTTCATTACTGATAAAATACTGCATTGGAGAAGCCTTTGATGCCTTATATTCCATGCAACAGTGTAAAAGGATATGGAATAGGATTCCACTCTTGAATAAAATCCTTCTTTGTTTGTTGCTTCACAAGGTGCTTGAGTGTCAGTTTTAAATTCCATGACAGACGAATCACTTTGTGCTCTGAAACACATAAATACACGCATCATATATTATCTTACACATTCTGAACTATAAAGCTGCATGCAGATATATTGTTTTCCCTACATTTAAATATGTAATCAATTAATGAGGTCAATGAAATGTTCAATTAATTAAAAGATTTAAGAGAATAAGAGCTTTCTTACTACACATTAAGGTACCTGTACTACACATGCAGATACCAATCCAACCAAAAGCTGAGAGTATGTTGATTTTATCCTTGCAACTAAAAAGTGGCTTACGAATACAGAACATCATATGTTTGCTTCTTTTAAGGAGCATAGAAATTGCCTTTATGTCGGCTAAGTTAATGTAGCGGATCAGTCGAGCTAAGTAGCTAACCACAGTGGCTATTGAAATTTTCTCCGGCTTTTTAAAAACGAGCAAAACGTACCTCTTGCTGTCGACAGCTGGTGATGAAATCCCATCATTAAGGAGCTCGCGAACTTTTTCTGGTGATACTAAAGAAGCCATTTGGTGGTGTAACGTTCCTAGGTTATCGCCAACGCGACCGCCAAGTGTTGCTATGATCAACTATGTTCCCCGGCAAACAAAGAAAAATAATTCGTTCCGCTTTAAGAAATTCGAAAAATCCGGTATTGAGAGAATCATTTATCGAAGCAAAAATTGCGAGTTAATTTTTTTATTATTATTTTTTAGGATTTATAATTTAAGATCTAATTTATGTAGCTTAGTTTTACAAACAAATTAAATATACAACGTTAGAACAGCGCCTGTATTTGTGAGGTGCTGAATACAGCAATTTCAATTCCATGAACTAGTAAAGGACTACTTAGATTCTATTTAAATGTATAAATAATTTATCTAAACAGGGTGTCAGTACCGTCACAACTTAACCAGGTCTGTTGATGTTTTGTAGTCACGCACGGTCCCGCCCACGTCTAAGGAAGGAACGTCATCATAGCGAGCCTTCTGATTGATCAAAAGACTTGCAACTGTAGGGCAACGTTTGTGCATGGCTTCCAAGTAAGAGCGGAGATGGGTTATCATGGTTTATCAGCACTTCAGCAGATGTCCTGTATTTGACGAAAAATTATTTCCGACTGGGTTGTATCGAAGCGATGTATGCTTGTGAAAGTGCTCGCAGTTCAGACCAGCTTAATAAATTCGAGAAGCTGTCAGGCAGGCCACTGCATGGTGAGACGCTAGCAGGTCAGTCGACACCACTATCTAGACATGGTAAAACATTGGTTTTGTCACATTTGCAACCTTTTGAATACAAAAACACCATTCTGTGACTGACATTAGCATATGGTGTTTCGATAATGTCCAGTATAAAAAGGTTACTTTTTCAAATGACATAGCTAGGCTAATGTTTAGGCTAGAACCAAAATTACTATTATGTTCCATGTTTAATTTTGCTAACTTGCGCACACCTTAAAGCGACATTTCGGAAATCTTTGGTTGTAAAAATATGTCTGAATCATATTCGTCAAATGATGCTGCGATCTGTCTATATCTTTCTAAAGAATCATGCTTGCTAGCATTAGAACTCAGCCAAGCAGGACACATTTGTATCCCATCCTAGCATGAGTCAGCCCATCGTTTATGGGCTGATAAACTTATGGGGTGGTTTGATTTTTCATAATGATTTCGTAGAAAGATTGCACATACATCAATAGCTTTGACAACGTAGAGAGCTTTACATGAATTTGTAGAATATTACACGCTGCTTAAATGCAATCATTTTGGGGGGAAAAAAGACTCAAAAGATGCTTTTTGTATTGATTTGAAACATTTTCTTTGCACCCGTTACCTGCAGTGTGCTGTTTTTGTTGTTCCATTTACATTTTTTGTATGAACAGTGTATCATAAGTCCAGTTGCAGCTGGAGCCTGTTTTTATACAGTACACAGTCCAAATGGGTTCCCTCTGACATTGGCATTGTACTACAAATTTAAGTGATTGGAATGAGGTCACACACAACTATCTCTTTCATTTTAATGCAAAGACATTTGACAGATTTTGTCAATAACAAAACTTAAAATACGTATCGGTAAAAAAATGCTGCAAAAATGTAGGGTTTATATTTTTAATCAAAGCAGGTGGGTTTTAGAAAGTGCGCTGTGCAATAAAAAATGACCTTGTTTCTTTTATGCGTTTTGACTTGAATTTGGGAGCATTTACCCTGCGTTATACCTGTACTTTATGCATATCTGTGGTACTATGGTGATACTACGACAATTATCTCACCCCCTAGGTCATCGTACACCCCCTGCCCGCAGTGGGCATCGCTGTGTTGCTGATAACGCTAACTTGTATGTGTTTGGAGGCTACAATCCTGATTACGATGAGTCAGGAGGTCCAGAGAATGAAGATTATCCACTGTTCAGGGAGCTTTGGAGGTACCACTTTGCTACGGGCTGCTGGCAGCAGATTCGGACAGATGGTTACATGCCCACAGAGCTGGCTTCTATGTCAGGTAAAACACTGTATATTCCCTTTTTACCACTCTTATCTAACTGCTTGTCATTGGTATGTCATTTTGAAGTTGAACACATGAGTGGATTTTTTTTCAGCTGTTTTACATGGCAACAACCTCCTGGTGTTTGGAGGAACTGGGATCCCCTTTGGTGAAAATAATGGAAATGATGTCCATGTCTGTAACGTGAAGTACAAGCGATGGTCGCTGCTCAATTGTCGAGGAAAGAAGCCCAACAGGATCTATGGACAGGTGACCTGCTAAATCACCCTCTCCAGTAGATAGTGGACTGAATTTAACACATTTGAACTGAAATCTATTCATCCTTCTTAGGCAATGGTTATCATAAATGGTTTCCTGTACGTATTTGGAGGGACAACGGGCTACATTTACAGCACAGACCTGCACAGGCTGGACCTGACTACCAGGGAGTGGATGCACCTAAAGCCCAACAACACCCCTGATGACCTTCCTGAAGAACGGTAAGCCTAAATGCACTTCTTTAGTTATAGAAACAACTTAACTATGTGCTGCGTGTTTCAGGTACAGACACGAAATAGCTCATGATGGACAAAGGATTTACATTCTGGGAGGAGGAACTTCCTGGACTTCTTATCCTTTGGACAAGGTATTGTCACTCGTGAGACACACTCAACAAACAGGCAGATTTCCACCCTTTTCAGTCTATGTATTGTATTTTTCTAAGTTAAACTCATAATTTGTACTATAAATCAGCATTAATCAGTCAGACCTCTTCTTTTAACCAGATCCATGCTTATAACCTGGAGACCAACTCATGGGAGGAGATCACAACTAAACCTCACGACAAAATCGGCAAGTTAACTACGTTTAGAGTTGAGCTAGCCCTGAGCAATTCAAAGCCAGTCTAAAACATTTGCACTTTTTAGGTTACCCGGCCCCCAGGAGGTGTCATAGTTGTGTACAAATACGAAACGGTGAGAAATTTCCATAACCTGATAAAAATCCTTTCTTCCAATCCTTCCTTTGCCTTCAGTGTTGTTCCCTTCCACGCAGGTAACAGTTAATGAACATTCCCCCCCTCCTCTGTTGTAGATGTATTTGTCTGTGGAGGCTATAATGGCGAACTGATATTAGCCGACTTGTGGAAGATCAACCTGCTGACCTTTCAGTGGAGTAAATTACCAGCAGTGATGCCAGAGCCGGCCTATTTCCACTGTGCTGCCGTCACCCCAGTTAGTACCACGCCACCTCTTCCTTGCATTGCTGATTGGATATGAACAAATGAGATTCATTCTAACACATTCCTTGTTTCGTTGCGTCTCCAGGCTGGCTGCATGTACATCCACGGCGGCGTGGTGAACATTCACGAGAACAAAAGAACTGGCTCTCTCTTTAAGATCTGGCTCTCTGTGCCCAGCCTATTGGAGCTATGCTGGGAGAAGCTCCTCGTGGCTTTCCCTCACTTGTCTACCCTCCCCACCATGCAGCTGCTCAACCTGGGCCTCACACAGGAACTTATCGAACGCTTGAAGTAAGGGTGCAGTCAGTCGCCGCGTGGCTGGGCAGGACCATGGCGAGATGATGATGAGCACAGAATGCAGCTCATGGCAACCCTCGTGCTGCCTAATGTAGCCCCGCCTTAAAACCAAAAACAGTGGGATGCCTTTTCTCCTCCCATTCATTTCCAGCAGATTCAGTGATGGGGAAAATAATCACGGAGTGTTTTATGGATTTTACCCAAGCTTGCCACTTCTGTCCCTGAGGCTTTTGTGTCAAAGGAAACAACTTCTCTCCTCACCCTCCCATAACCACAGCTGGAATTATTTTACTTTTTAATTCAACCTCTAATAATTTAGGTATTGTGCAAGGAAGAAAGAATGCCTGTGTATTTATTTGAAAAAAACAAAACTAAAGCCTTGTTTTCTCTTCTCACCTGATATTGCTGTTTGCACATGTCTAACATTTGAGGACTTTTTAGAAAACTGATCATATCAACAGATTCTTTCAAGTGTACAGTGGTTTTTCCAAATGACATACCAGTGTTCTTGCAAATTTTAGCTGATTTAATAAAAGTCTCAGATTTTTACTGCTCCTACTGTTTTGTAACTTTTTCAGGCAGTTTTATTAACTTTAGTGTATTTTTCTCAGTTGGGTCTCACCGATTTCATTTTTAACCTCAGTCACACTGGCATTACTTCTATGACATCAAACAGAATGTTCATTAAGAGTTACTACCAGTCTTGAAGGACATAAGATTGGAAATGAGCAGGCTAAAGAAAAAGTGAATTCAATCTTGGATTGTTTAAATGGGCAAAGCCTGCAGAAATGCTGTGGGCTTTTGATTGGTGTGACAGGAAAGTTTTGATTGTCCTTTAGATTTTGACACTGCATTGTACCATATTAATACCTCTTCTAACAGCTGTTAGAAGGCATATTAATGTGTACACCAAACCATGCATCACTGTGAGTTTGGTGCTGTTTGAAATTAATTTAGTTTATAAAATGCAGTTTCATCCAATCCAAGTACACAATCTTCTGCACAAGCATGATTATACTGCAGTGCCTTTAGCCAGTTTGGAATTTGACAAATTAGGCAGAATATGTATCTAAACAAGGTTGTAGTTCAAGAAACTTATTTTATTAATTTTCAACAAGCTATTAAATAAACCCACCACCTGGGGGCAGCAAACCGCGCATCTTCAGTAGCTATTTCCAAGGCATTAGAAATGTTTTCATTCATGGTCAATTTAGTTGCATCTTTCATGTGAAGTACAAATATAATGAGGGATGAGTTATTTCATTTCTTTTTGGGGTATCAAAGTGCTTTTCATATGCTATTTCCTGTATAAACCTCAACTTCCTAACAGTTTCTAAGGTGTACATTACAGCTTGTGTGAATTTTGTTTTACAGTGCTGTAAAATAAAATATTACGTATTGTATATACCCGCTCATATGGCTGACAACCTATTTTATCCATATAAACCACTTTATTGTACATTGACAGTCCATTATCCATATTTTCTCATGACATTTACTGGAGTTTTTTAATTTGTAAACAGTAAAAACTGAATAGGATCATAAAGCACTGGTTGAAAGATTTTTGTAAACAACTGATTTAATTAGTAATATAAATCACATAAGAATTAGAGACAAAATACATTCATATTTAATTTCATTAAGAAAGAACTAACAAATCACTGATTCTTTTAAAATTATACTTCAATTTTCTTTTATGTGTTATGTGCCATTCAAGTACCTTTTTTTTTTTTTTTAATCATTTCCCCCCTAAAGAATCTCAGCAAGCACGTGGAGAAGGAGCAAAATAGTAGAGGGCCAAAAGGATGAGGTAGACCACAACAAGAGCAGTGCCTAGTGTGGAAAAAAACAGGTGATTCCAACTAGAACATTAATTCTCAACAAATGCTTGAAACAGAAATCTGGAACTCATACTTACCCTGAAAATAGTCAGATTTTCCATCCATGAAGATGTAGTTGACTAGAATGACACTGAAGATGCTTGCCCAGAGATGAATGTCACTGAAGATAAGTGTGAACCCGACATCCTGGAAGGGAGGAAAAAGATTCAGCCTAAGTCAACATGTACACTTACAGCTTCACTAAAGGCTAAAGACACGGTATTTAATTAAACAGAAGTGCTTCTTACGTAGAAAGCATTGAAGAGAATGAGTAGTGGAATCTGTATCATGCAGACCTGCACAGCAATGCAGCTCCCCACTTCAAGGCTTGGAGACAAAAGGCATTGTCAGTTTGAAATGGCTCAATTCTGCAGGATGTTAACTTCCTCCCATTTTTATTATTTGTGTGCATAATCTCCATACCTCAGGCTGATGTTGTTCTGCAGTGCAAATTGGATCCCATTAACAATCTCAGGAAGCTCTGGCACCATGGCCAACAGCGTGACACCAACGAAATACTGCACAAGTAAAAAGAATATCATCAACATAACACACAACATGTCCTTTGGATGTCAATCTGTTAAAAATGCATCCCTGGTTTTGATATTTCTAGATATAATTTCTATACCACCAATTTCCAACATACCTGGGAGATGGAGTAAGTCAGAAGGGGTTCAATGTTTTCTGTGCTGAGGTCAGCACAGCAGGCCATCAGAACTGTAGCAGCAATCAGCACTGCAAGAGCCCTCCAGCGGGACCAGTGAACGACATGATGACCTGGCAGGAAATATGCCCAGTGAGGAGTGTGCACGTTTCCAATCAGCCTCACATTCCAAGTTTTACTATTTTATTATTTGTACTCCCTACCCTTCAGACTCAACATGCAGTTACGCCTTTACCTCAACACCCATATCTTGCATGCACAGCAAAGCTGTTTCAGTATGCAACGCACGGTCAGTGCAGTGGGTCATCATATACCAATTTACCAAAAAAACAAAACAAGAACCCCGAACACACACCTGTCGAAACCTCCTGGCTGGCGGCAACAGTGCTGTCATTAATACACAAGTTGGCTGCAAGAGGACGGGCCGTGGTGACCTCACCAGTGGGGTGGGCAGTGCCTGTGCCCGCTTGATCGTACTGACCGTGCGTGTGACCCGTTTGGCCATCGCTGATGTGGATGTCATAGATGTGAGAGTGGGTCTTCAATGTGAAGATGAGGCCAATCAGGTACGCAGCAGGCAGCAGCACAGAAATCGTGTACACCAGTGGCCTGGTGAACAGTTTTAAAATACATGTTTAATATGGAGAACTGTTATTAATAAAGATAATATATGTATTTATACACTGGACTTACTCAATTTGGGACAGAACTAAATGTGGGACGGTTTGACTCTGAAATAAAAGAAGACAAAATTTTTAATGGCAGTGGTGCAGACATGATTGGCAACAGGGTTTATTGTTCTTAACGTTGCCTAAATCCTAAATTCACGATGATGAAGGGTCAGGATAAGCAGCTCACTGTGTCGTAGTGACAGTCTTTGCAGGTGAAGGGCACGGTGGTGTTGCCTGGGATACCGGAGCAGCTGTCACACACCATGTCACCGAATGTCTTTGAAAACAGAGTTGGAGCAAACACACCTGTGGACAACACAGCAGCTGAAGCATGTTCTCCACTTCTGTTCTTGAGTTTGGCTTTGTTTTCAAAATAATGCACTAAAATTTGCATTTGGTGGATGATGTAAAATACCTCCTATAGATATGAAGAGCAAAGCCGAGCTCACTCCGGCAGAGCGGCTGTTAAATCGCTGCTCGCGGTGTTTAATGCCGCCAATGATCATGCAGATTCCCTGCACCAATACAGAGACGCAGCACGTAAAGGACTGGAATGCTGCGTCAAATGAGAGCGCGATGGCTGTTGCACTCACAGGTATGAAGAGGATACAGCCGAGCAATGTCCCCGTGAGAGCCGCTTTGACGATCTCTTCATAGCATCTGGTGCCGGCGCGGTGTCCCCGCAACAGCGCCGTGATGTAGAACGTCATCTCCGTGATGGAGCCGAAAGTGGCATTCACCACCGCTCCCACCGCAAAATTACTCTGTGCAGAGAGGCTACGCACACAGGAGCGAAATCTGATGCATCCACGTGCTTTTTGGACTTTCTGTCTCCCGTTCACATTCAAAATAAACATTACCTGGCGATACCCATGCCGATGAAATACGACAGAGGGATGATGGAAGTGATGGCTATGGCAAATATAACCTCAGCACTGAAATATTTGTGCTCCTTGTCAGCATATCCAATGCACAGGCTGGTTATTACTAGCGGCAGGAGGTCTGAAGTGAACAAGGACTCAAGGAAAAGGGGATGAAAATAATGCTTTGACATTTCAAAATGTTTTTAAGGGTGAGAGTTTGATCCAAGAACCCACGAAAAAGGATACTCAGAGCAAAAATATTGATTCCATGAACAGTATATTTATAGTAATATAGATTAACTGCTCGGTAACAGCAGAGCAGAACTCTGCTCTCACAGCAAGTCTGGAAGAGAAGAACTTAGGTTTTCGACTGCTTTTGGGGGTTATAGTATGATGAACCAGGGTCTGTTGTGGAATACCTTTTCCAGTTTGCGCACCTGGATGTCCTCCGGGGCCATGAGCAGGATTGTGCGCATCACGCGAGCGTTCATTTTTGCCACAGGTATCGTGAACACAAGCAGCCAGGAGAGCATGCAGGCCAGGGAGTGCACCACAGCCATGACAGGGTAGCCCAGGAGCAGCCAGATATAAGTACTGACGCGACACTAGTGAGCAGAGAAGAAACAGAAGTAAAAACTATTAAACTTTTTTGATGAAGTTGATGTTGACTTTCTTACCCAGTGATTTGAGGTTTTTCTGACCAGTGCTGATGGCACCGGGACCTCAACATTTATAGGTGACGACACCAAAAGTGGAGCAGCATCTTTGTCCCCTTCAAGGTCTTTACTGTTGTCACTGTGCATCTCTTCAGGAAGAACATCACACTTTGAAGACTTTAGAACGGAACTCTTTGCTGCATCACTGGCCTAAAAAAATAAACGCAGCCACAGGAAGTGGTGAATTATTTATGGAATGGTATAAAAAGCTGTATATCTAATAGAGTTGCCAAAATAAGAACTGCAAAGCATTACCTTTTCCACTGACTTCCCAAATGGCCAAATAAAATACAATGCCATCTTCAGGCAAAGTTTTCCTTAAAAAAAACACAAGGAAGTGCAGCATTTTACTTTTAAGACAGAATCATTATTGACAAAGCAGAGATTTACGAAGATCCATACCATAAGGGGAGGCACAGCTTGTGAAGAACATTACAGGACAGATGAGAATGTAGATCAAAGATATCCACCATCCAAACAAGAACACATAAAGTATATTACCAAATGTGATTACAGACCCTGAAAGACATAGAAAATGAAAGTTTTTTGTTAAATAATCTGTTGGCAGAAAATGAAAAAAAAAATACTATTACCTTTGTGGGGCTTTACAGTTCTGAGATCAGAGTAAAGTTCTTTGATAATGTCTGATCGGTCTTCGATGGGCTTTTCTGTCACGTTGCCCTTCCACTTTCTGAAGCCAAACTAAAAAAATATGTGCATGTAATACTCAGTTTTACTGAAAGGAAGAAGAAAAAGAATCCTGGCCCACCTTGTAGTTGTTGGCCTCCCTGTGGGCCTCCACCTCATTGTCGGCTCGGATCGTCGTCTTTGTCGTGGCTTCGTGCCAGCCTTCATCTCCACATCGCGTTGAAGTGGACTGCACGGACGTTCCCTGTCCACCTACACACATTCAACGCATTGAGAACAACTCTTAAAAGAACGTTGTCGTGTCCTCCATGCTTTAACCTCAACAAAAACACAGCTCATCTATTCCCATTTAAAGATCTACTACTCGACTCGATTTGAGGTCTTTCACTCACCTCTGTGGATAGCGAGGAAGCATTTTGGAGTGTAGTGGTAGCGGTTGTGGCCAGAAACATCTGGAGAGGGGGTCTGCAATATGCTCATCTCTGGATGATGGGGGCCAACGCAGAGCCACTCAGGCTGGGACTGTTGGCATTGATGGTGGAGTTCGGGATTTCCACTGCTCTCTGACAAGTTACAAAGAACAAGAAGGCATATTTTGATGTTATATTTCAAGATTAACACACTGGCTGAGCACAGGGAATGTGTGTGACTAACAAAAACCTCCTGAGAGTCATACATATGTCCCTTCTAAAGAGATGCAGTCAAGTGCCATGACTGACCACATTATTCATGCATTGCAACCCCCTTTGACATGCTGATTCATTTGAGGCACAACTGTTTGAACAGAAATAAGTTTAGTTAATTAGTTAGTTAGTTAGCAAATTGCATTTTGACTTTGGTGAGAGAGTAGATTAGGCAATAATTGAGACTACAAAACCAAGGTACTTTTTGTACACTTGCTAGTTTTGTCATTTTAAACGACCCACAAACTTAGAACGTGCACTTGTCGCATTATTTTGAGTACACACTAACTTAATAAAATAATGCGTAAATGTTTGGGGCAAAAAAGAAACTCTAAACTTTGAATGGGCCCAGAACATGTGACTGCATAACACGCATGAAACAGACTGATTGAAACAGGTTGACCTCACCGGTGGGATCAGCTGTAGACCTCCTCTGCAGGTTCTCCACCTCGCCGGGCATCAACAAAGGCTTTGTGCAGGACATTTTGAATGTCAAATCTTCAGTTGTCGCTGCTATTTGGCATGTGGTTTCCCTTGCTGTCCTCCAAGCTTCCCAGGCTGGAAATACACGGAGGGGCGGAGGAATGCCGTGTTTTAGCCAGCCGCTAGACACGTTGACGACGAGCAGCCCATACATTAGTTAGGTGCGCAGTTTATCTGACATTTACGGCATTCCAAGTGCTCGAGGTTATCTTCGGGATTTTCCCTCAAATTTATTGTCAAAGATAATTGGGGAAAAAAACGTCTGTCTCTATCTTTGGGAAGTATTGAAATAATTAGTAGTGAAGATGGATGGATGCGCAATTTTTGAACTTACTTTTTCTTACTTTTTTTTTCTTTCTTTCTTTTTTTTCAGTTTTTCTACATTTTAAATGAATCAAAACATATTTCCGCCTTTGGAATGCCCTCCCAGACCACCTGAGGGCACCACAGACTGTGAACAGATTTAAATGTGACCCAAAACGCTACCCTTTTAAAAGAACACATCATGACTGATTTTATGTGCTGTAGCACTTGGAGAATTGTTTTTATGAAAAGCGCATTAAAATAAAAGTTTTTATTCGATTTTTAAAAAAAATAATTCTTATGTTCGTTTCTGCAATTGATTAAATCATTCTGCGAGTACTCTTGTCTACCACTTGATCATGCGCGCTTGGGTATGTCCGCCCGGCTAGCTCAGTCGGTAGAGCATGAGACTCTTAATCTCAGGGTCGTGGGTTCGAGCCCCACGTTGGGCGTCGCGTTTTTCATTTTCTGTTTACGAAAATTTTTTTTTTTTTCTCTCTCTTTTTATAACAACCTACAAGTCGCACAGTCCTACAACTATGGCTTGATTACTTTTTATTTAGAATAAATTGGAAACAGATGAGTGACTGATGACAGAAATCTCTTCTACACAGTTGGAAGACTAAACAGATAACAGAATTTTTGCAAAATAAAAGTTTCTTCATTTGTTAAATTAAAAACAATCACGTGTGAAAACTTTTAATTAATCTCGCATTAATCTCTCTCTCACATACTTTGACAATATGAAAGACTAAAAGCCAGATAAAAATAGGTCAGTCACAGTCTACTTTAGTACTGTATATTCATACTGACATGGCTTTAACTTTAAAAAGTAAACTATCGAACGTGTGAAATTATGCTGACATTTAAGGTGCAGTGACAAGTAAAGCACAAGTGATGCTTCCCTTTTATTCATCATATCAGCAGAGTAATCAAATAAATTGATATACAACACAAATAAAATCCTTTTCTGCAAACTCTATTAACAACTTATATACACACTTAGAATGAGAAGCTCTGAAAATAGAAGGACTCCGTAGAAATTGAGCAGAAAAAAAAAAAAATTCTAAGCAGATTTCAGGCACAGTGACTATATACAACAGTTAAACCCTGGAAATACTGCTTTAAAAAAATACACTTTTAAGAATAACCAACATAAAACCCATATTTCTAAAACATTAAAAAAGAGTAATCAAGAAGAAGACGGCATCTTATTTGATTACAGTATTTAGTACTAAGCTATGAGTGTTATGCAGCAAATTATTTGACAATATCAGCATTAAAAGCACAAGTGAAGCAATGTTTAGTACTTTATATTAACTGCATACATATGGGTGATTAAAGCTAAATATCTGAGCAATTGAGCTGTAAAAACATACAAATACAATGCAAAACAAGATGTGATATTAACAGTGTGTACAAGTAGTCTAATCCATTTTACTTATTTGGAAGGCTGACTGTGTGAAACAGGTTTTATTGACCTGATGTTGTAAAAAAACAAAACAAAACAATAATTAGGAGAAAAGGCAGAAATATTGTATAATGTGTCTTAGTTGCTAAAAAATTACATTTAAAAACTCTTAAATCCTTTTCAAGCCATATAGAGTAGCTGCCACCACTTATTGTAATGGAGTTGCCATTGAAACAATATCAAACACCTTTTAAAGTATAAAAAATATCTTTCTTTCTTTTATGTATTTACAAGCAGATATTTCAGTTATCCCTTTGAGTTTTCTGAAAGACTGATCAGCTCAGATCCAGCTTGTCCTCCGGGTGTTGGGAATTTGGTGTACCTTGGTAAGGATTTTGAAAGTATCCAGCACTTTTTGTCACTTACTCTAACTGTACCACAATTAATGGGAGATAGACTTTCAAAAGTCGGAATCAGCATCCATGAGCTCGGCTTCCATTAAATTGGTCCTGGAGTGAACAGGTCCATTGTAGGTCCTCCTGGCAGGAGGCATCCGAGCCACGTGGACTGTCCTATTGGAGGATCCACTGGGCTGCCAGGTGGAGGTTGAGGAAAGGCAGCATGGACCAATACCCAGATCTTCTGGGGGGTCATTGGGGGTAAGATGGTCAGTCAGCAGAGTGCGGCTACAGCGGTCCCAACTACTCTTGTATTGTATGTATGGAAAGCCTTCCTCACAGGACATGGGGTGAGAGGGCTGAAAATCTGGGCAGGACCCAGGCAGGACTTCCTGTTCAAGCCTCTGCTGCCTCCGCAGGTTAGCAACCAGAGTCGGATGGTCTGGCAGCTTGGGCAGGCGCGGAGCTGCGCTGCGACCGAATTCGCGCTGATAACCCTGATGATTTACGGGCTCCTCTAAGGGACGCACCTCTTTCTTCCTCTTCTTTTTCTTCTTTTTCCTTTTTATCATTTCTGGTGAAATCTCAGCCTCCACCATCCACAGCCTGTTTCTCTCCTCCGGAGGTGGCACTGCACAAAGAAATGGCAGGAATAGACAACAATCTTAAATGTGGAAAGAGAAAACAGACATCAAGGAGAGGAGGAAATTTGCTGTTCTGACCTGGCGTGCCTGTTGGAGTCACAGAGATGTCCTCAGGTAGGATGGCACCTCGTCTAGCCACCATCTTAGTCACATGCCGTGCCCAAGCTGATGACATGTCATTGGATGGTTCATTTATTTCAAAATTGATTCCAGCTGTTAAAAAAATAAAAATAAAAAACACAACGTTTACATCCAAGATAGAGTAAATTGTTGCCATTAAAAACAAACAGTGAAGGATATGAGAATCCTTTATCTTCTTATTCACCATAAGGTGAACCTACACAAAAATAAACATTAAAACGCTCAATGTCTCTCACTCCAAATTTTTGCAATTTACTTATTGCGACTCCAGTTTCTCACCCACTGGTCCATCATGAGACATGGTGTGCATGCTAAAGGACATTTCCTTCTCCGGGTCCTTGTGAAGCTCCTTTCTCATGGCAAATGCCTTAGCAATCATCTTGCTCTTTTTGATCCTCTTGGGCTCGTTGTCGCTTCGACCAATAATTCTGACGGAGAAACACAACGGGGGTTCGAAAAATGAAATAAAAGGTTGGAGCGACTCCAAAAACCCCACAAAAATTGACAAAAACACACACTACATTTGTTTACGACTTACTTGCACCAGGTCCTTTTCCAGATCAGGATGGTGGCTTTGGTCCAGACCCAGGTGCTCATTGCGATTCCAGTTCCAAACATGGAAAACAGGTTAATTTTCTCCACCATGAGGCTGGGCCGGTTCTTGATTATGCATTGTGGGATTGGCTTGTTGGTCTGAGAGGCGATCGTCACGTTAGCTTCACACCTGATGATAAATATCTTCTGATCAATGAGACAGTCTTCTACAATTTGCATTTTTGAAGTCGACCTAATTGCAATCCAGCTAATGTCAACAGTTTGGGAAACAGGGAAGTGTTCATTACACAAGCCGTGATTAGGAGTTTTAGCAGCATGACTTTGAGGTTTTCTGTGCTAAGGTAGCTATGAAATTAGCGTTGAAATGGGGTGAACTGCAATGTAGGCAGATGTAAATCTATAGCCTGTCGTTAAAAGCACAACTATGGATCAAAAACGGTGCAAGGAAAATCCGATAGAGGACTGGAAGAAACTTAGTACGTACAGAACATATTCTCTGAAGCTCCTCTCCCATTCAGCCTGGTTGAAGAAGTCATAGAAGTGGCAGCCAAAGGTGATGAAAACAAACCCAAAAGCCAGAAATCCAAATATACCTGGAGAGAACAAACAGAAGAAAACCAGTTTTTAACAGGTAAAAGACAAATATGAGATACAGTAGGTTAAAATGATCTATTCTTAAGTCTTAAATGATACAAAAACACATTTTATTTAATCTAAGATTTTTCACTTTAAATCACGATCCAAATACACCAGTATACACATTTCATGTTGAAAAAAGAAGCAAAGAAAGAGGAGAAAAAAGATGACTGGCAAAATATAGTCTTCAAAATTAGTCTGGAAAATTGAGTAATTCTTCTTTCATCTATTTCCACAGAGAAACCAGAAGAGAGAACAAACCAAGCCTGAGCATTGTCTCGTTGATTTTGCTGGCTGCCTTCTCGCTCAGAAGTCCCGGGTGGTTACTCTTGATGGAAAACAGCGTCATGACACCTTAAAAACACAGAATTGGACCAGACGAATTTGGCAGATGTTTGATGAATACGCCTTCATCGTTTAAATGCTCACCTCTAATGAGGAAGTAGCCACCAACAACGAGCACCACTCCAATGGGAGCCAGGACGAATCCAGCACGGTACCTATAGTTTTTGTAACCCACGAAGCAGATCCCACTCACAGAGTCTCCGTCCACCTGTGCAGTGTGAAACATGCGTGATCCAGCAGGAGAAATACATTCTCTACCTTCATGTCTGGAGTTTTTGACTTTACCTCAGCGATCGCCAAGATGGCCACGGTGAGGACGAACGGGATGGACCAGGTAGCCAGGTGAAAGTAAGATGTTCTGCCAGACAGCGGTTGTTGGGTGGTACCCAGAGCTTTGAATGACGTGTGCCAGGCATAGGTCAGCATGACAAACCAGGTGACACCGGACATCATGGAGTAATACACAATGATGAAGATAGTGACGCACGACAGCGTCTCTGAAGACCTGTGGAGAATTTTTGAGCCCTTTGGTGCTTTTTCAATGTTCTACATCCATAAGCAATAAAAACAGACATACGAAGGTTCCCCCAGTCGCATTGTGTTGTCGCTCTTGCACACAATCTCTTTGCGAGCCCCATCCAGAAACTGGGCCAGCCAGCCAATACTGCCCACAAAGAAGCAGGCGTTGATGTAGAAGAGTATGACAGCCGGATAGCGGTTGGAGTTCTTCCAGTCGGCCAGAAACGTCATCTGAGCATGCAAAAAAAAATGGTAAACCAACTAATCTAAATGACAGGGTTCCGAGAAGAATCATGGGTAATGCAGTTATGTCTCACCAGGGTGAAGAACGTGCACAGGAGCGTGATGGTGCCGAAGTAGGCGATGTAAGCATGCATGTCATCGTGCTCCTCCTCGGTGAACAGAGGGTTGTCGCACTGGATGCCACAGCCCTCCACGTCCTTGTACCAGCTGGACTGAATGTCGGTTTTCACCAGAGGAGCTTCGCACTGGCCTGACGTGTTAAACTTCAGCTTCTGCACCTCGTTCTGCACAAGCAATTGGGGAGATTCTCTGTCACTTGATTGCAACCTTTGGCCCACCAACAGCTGTGTTAATGATCTTTAAGTAATAAGTTTAGATTTTAATCACTATTGGACAACCCAAGAGGGCAACGTCTAAATATTAGTATGCATTATAATGTATATAATATAAGCTACAATAAAACTTACCGAACAGCCAACAGGGAAATGGTCACATTTGAGGAAGTTTGGCCACCCTCTCTCCTGTTCCACGATACTACACGGCCTACGAGTCGCCAGACACAAGCTCTGGCTGGGCAGTTCCACTCGACCATTCTCACATTTGGGCATGTAGACGGCACAGAGCAGTGGCTGGATGACCGACCAACACCGAGGAGCGTTCCTTAAGCCTAAACCAGAGGAACAGCGTTTAAAAAAGATCCCGTGACAATGAAGTAGGACCTGGGAAGTGAACAGCAGCCATGTGGATGTGGAGATGGCGATCGTATGGCACTAGAATCTGGACGTTAGAGATTAACAAACAACAGATTCGGTTTTTTTGGTATACTGTGTTTTTTTTGTTTGTTTGTTTGTTTGTTTGTTTTAACGCGTTTTAGATTGAGCAACATCTTGTGGTGAGAATACAGACTGCAGGAAAAGAAAGTCAATCTTACACACATGTATCTTGCAGAAATTAAAAAACACACACACACACACACACACAAAAAAAACACACCCCCACATACCCCCTGCACACAAAAAAACATAGGCTATAATCTGAAGGTCCTTGACACTTGTGATGGAGTGTCCTGGCTCTGACAGCTCATTAGTGGGTACTTATCACTGTTAGGGTCCTATTGCAGGAAATCCTCAGACATATTATTAGGGACACTCTGCTATTGTTTACTGGATAACACCTATGAGTGATTCCCTTTGTGGCCTTTAATGACTACTAATCCTTCATTTCCCATTGAATATTTGGCCTCAAGAAAGGTTATTTCCACATGAAAACACTTAAATATTATTGTATGTCGTATGAGAGCTACTACGTATTACAGCTTGCAAATTAAATTATTGGTCAAATATATTTAATCGTATTATTAGTTTCCAGAACATAATGTAGGGTTTTAATCAATTCACGAAAGACAAACCAAATATTTAAAAATACTTGAGGGATACAGTACATCAAAACTTACCAGACCACATGGTCAACTTCTCAATCGCCTCTTCTTGGGTGCTGGAGTCCTCGGCCAGTATCATTGATGTATGTGTGTACGGTAAAGGTGATCCCAGGCATGTGTTGTATTTAAGAACCTCACAGGTCGTGCTTTTCTTGCATTTATCCTCAAATATCGTCCCGTTCGGGAACATTACTGCCGCTGTCCCCGAAAGCCAGGCAGCGCAGACGCAAAGCATCGCGTAAAGTCCAACAATGGGTCTCCCTTCCATGGAAGACATTTTGAGGCACAGATTCAGTGGCACAAAACCGGGATTACTTTCAATTCCCTGCTTCAGTTATGATGTTCTCTGGAAAAACAACAAGTTTTCTTCATTAGATTTTGTGTCCAAACACAACATGGTGGGAAAAATGTTTGGGTCGCTTCCAAGTTTTTACGCACACATCCAGACCTCCTTTTCTGCACTTTTCGACAGATCCCTGTTGGATTCCCTGGAATTCCTTCATTCTCCGAGCTCCAGTCGCTGATAAAACTAGCGACCGTCTCCTCAGAAAGCGCAGCAATGTCTCAAACAAGACAAAAGGACCAATTCAGAACATTTTAACCGGAGTAAGAAAAAGACATCTGACCGAAAAAGTTGGAGATTCGTCTCCCCTAACTTCCAAAGAAAGTGCCATGAAAAAAAAACAGTCTGTAATAGGATCTGGAGCTCAAAAGCGCCACCCCCTTTTCCCCTAGCCCCCCCTTTATTTGGCTGCGGAAAAACAAAAAGATCAATTCTCCTCCATCTCTCTAAGTGCCCCAACAACTGAGTTTTCCCTGCGTTAAGTTTCTGCGGAAAGCTTTAGGAGGATGTGTTATATGCCTGAGTTGCAGCTCAGTGTCTGGACTTGTGTGTGTGTGTGTGTGTGTGTGTCTGGTAGGGGGGAGAAGCAGAGCAACAAAAACCTCTCCTCCCATCCCCCTCTGCAAGAATGTGCCTTATGGCAGGCCTCAAAAAGTTTTCAAATCTCAAAGACCCTCCCAAGCACAGAGAGACCCTTCTAATCCAACACTCCCACCTGAGGACATTGGAGGCTGATAACTGTCAGCTGAACGGTAGCCAGGGGTGTCCTACAATCTGTTAGCCCGAACAATGTATGGGGACAGATATTCAACTATTAAGACATCAACTGTATCATCAAGGGTTCTACAAAAGTAATACAGTTTTCACAAATATAGAAATATCAATGAACTAAAAAAGGCATTTGTCTTACTATAATAATTATTTTCTCCCATTATTTTAAGTATCACAATATCCTACAAATATTAATTAAAATGGAGTAAAACACACTCATCAAAACTCAAATTAGGCTACAGATTAAAACAATGGAACCCATTGAAAATATTTGAAACAAACATATTCAATAATGTGGAAATATTAAAACCTGAAAAAGTTTTAACAAATAAAGAAGTTAATCTCACTTTTATTGGTTTTGTGGCTCTATAATGTCCATCTAGAAAGTAGATTTAGGTTATTAACTGAGGGCAGTTAATTCCAAACTATCTGAGGGCAGTTAATAACCTAAATCTAGATTCTATCCATTTCCTTTGGGATTTCCAAAATGACCCAGGCTTCCTTTTGTGGTTTACTGTAGGCTAGAGGAATGTTCAAAACATGTTTAACATACTTTCAACAAGACAGAAAACAGTCCCACAGATGCATCATACATGAGGCCTTTTCTTTCAGGTCGTCTTCGGATATTAAAGGGTTAACTCTTTCTCTCTGTACACGTCTGCTGGGTCTCTGAAATCCACAGCATGGCCGTCTGAGTGAGGCAGAGGGACCACACACACTGCGCCAGGGCCTTCGCCAACACACACTTGCTGGTACACATCATAAGGAACTGCTATAAATCCACAAGCTGCTTTCAGAACTGTTGATTTTTCTTAACACTCACTTATTCCTACCAGAGAGACCCACCACATCCCAAATGTGATCTCACCCCTTCCTTTCTCAGTTTTGCTACACACTCAGGCAAAAATCCCATTTGGAGGCGTAACGATAGCTTTATACTAACAAAGAAATGTTATGTTTACATTGTGGACTTGCGTCAAAGGCAGTTCAACACGCAGGGCTGTTTTGGCTCCCAAAGATTACGGGCATCAGGTTTCAGAACGGGAATGTCTCACAATCCAGGTTTGCATCTACCAGCGAGAAGAGCTGGCTGGAGATGAGATAGTTTGGAATTGTTCCGAACAAATGACACCTTTCAAAACAATTGCAATGCAATGCGATGATGTCACAAATCAACAAAGTCAAATCCAAACAAGGACAGCACTGATTAGCGAATTTGTCTTTTTTCACAGTTGAAACTAATACAGAAAAAGAAAACAGAAGACTGACATGATGCAGGACCAATCTGTGAGAGAGAGAGAGCACCTGCTCAAAAATAACCAGATGCAATACTGCATTATGTTCAGAAATTTATCAAGTAATCTGATCTATTTTACCGAGAATATGTCAGGTGCATAATTTCGGGCAATCAAAACGATGAATTTAAAATGTTTTCAACAAAAAAAAGATGCTGAAAGAAATTAAAGGAAAAAACATAAATATCATAATCATGTAAAAACAGTTCTTTGTATAAAATGACCTTTTTTTTTTAGACTTTGAATCTCATTGGTGTGGCCCAGGACGGCAAATCAGTGTGGAGGTTGGTGCAATCAAAGGCGGCACTAGGTGGCGATAGAGGTCTGTTTTCTCTTTTGAAGAATGTTCTCCTGCATGCCAAGTGTTTGAATGCACCCCACTGTTTTGAGCGGGGACTCACAAATATTGCGCTGTAAAATCCCTGAGCAATGCCAAAATTGTGGATCACACCAGGGTTCAGGCCTGGCCGCGGTCAGCTCCATGGGTCGGAGCGATGTCTAAGGCTGTAGCTCTGGAGCTCAATCTGATCTTTGATCTGGTTGATCAACATCTGTGACAGGAGGATGCCCACCAGCTGTAGAAAAGAGGCAGAGGTCATCAGATGGTGACAGGAAACGTGTGTGTTGTTGCACATGATGTTCTTCTACCTGTGGTATAGCCAGGCCCATGGCAATACCTCCAAGTAGAAACATGTTACTGTGGATCCAGTTCACCAGTTTGTCTATACAGCCATTGGTGTGGATGTAAGCTGCAGCTTTAGTGTACTCTAATGTTTGCATTTCCTGTCCACACTTGGTGTTGATCACCATCTGCTCAACAGTGACAAAAAATATGAATTCATTTTCAGAAGAAAACTATATCAAACACTAATCGACACCAAAAAGAGTGTGACCTCGTTTTTTGTCACAATGCAGCAGGAGTAGGGGACGGAGCAGCGCTCCCTACTGGGGTTCTGCTTGCTGCAGTTGAAGTACATGTTGTTGGACCAGTCGGTGAACGCAACTCCACCACAGCAGCCAAACTGTGGGAACACATAAACATTCAAGATGAAGGTGCTGTCAGGTATCTGTTAAGACCAGTGTATGGCATTGGATCAAATCTTTACCTCTCTCTGCCCAAAGTCAATAAGGTTCTGCAAATCAATGTCATCTCTGTAGTGGGTGATGGCGTTATTTATGATTTCAGTCACTTTATTTCTAGCCTGGATAGGAGTAAACATAAAGATAATTTGAAAATATGAAAAACCACAAACATACTGTCTTATTGCTTTGGTTTAATACATCACTAAGATTTGAAAGATCTTTTTCTTTTCTCTTTTAAAAAACAAAACAAAATAAAACTTCAAAAAAGCACTACAAACCCACAATCCAACTGCTAAA
>BJFM01001013.1:29690-57728 GCA_016586285.1 Arothron firmamentum
AAAAAAAGACCGTTTGGAGCTTATTTTTAACTGAAAGTGGCATTCAATATTTTGAGATTTAATGCATTTTGTCATTTTTGCAGATTTCATGAGAACACATATAAATCCTCTCTTACATTTGAAATCGTTTACGTTACTCGGACAAAGCCTCATTGTTTGTTACCTTATCAGCAAATACAAAGCCCAAGATCCCAGCAACCAGCTGCAGCAGGAAGATCACAGTCAAACTGATACAGAACTGTGAAGAGCATCATGAGGAAGATAAAAAAAGATTAACACAGGGAGCTCACAGATAAAGAAGTTGCTCGAAGTGGACCTTGCTTGGAGCGCAACCACATCATGACCACATAAAGGTCTGGTCTGTTTGGAAGACTCCAAACCTACCGTCTGGAGGAGACAGATGTTTTCTCGCAGCGATCCCACGCATCCGCAAAAGGTGATGATGAACATGAGAATCCCCACAACCAACAACATTAAAGCAGGGTCCACTGACAGACAGGCAAGAGCAGTTTCTGAAAGGTTTTTAATAGATCAAATTAATAGATTTATAAAATCATTTGGATTGGAACAAAAAAGCAGAAATAAAAACATAATTAGGACATTCAAGAGTGTATTTACCTGCATGTTTCATCATGCGGGCATACACACCAATTAACACCATCACCAGGGAGATTAACTGAGGAAAAAGAAAATACTTTATCATTCTTTTTATAATTTGTGCAATCACACACACACACACACACACACACACACACACACACACACACACACACACACACACACACACACACACACACACACACACACACACACACACACACACAGAATCATTTAAAATCAGGGAATCATTTGGTCCTACTTGCCCAGGGAGTGTCAAGAATCACCAGAGTACATGAGTATAACTTTAAACCTTTCTTTTTTCTTATTAAAAATTCAATCAGTGCCAGCGTTAAACTAAGGAAAATACACTGACTTGTCTGCACTCTGACCCATTTAAAAATCCTTTCACTCAACAACCCTCTCTTGATCTCAGTGGTGCAACAGACAGTCTCGGGAACAATCCTCCCACCCTCAGTAAAATGGATCCAGTTACCACCTTCATAGACTGAGGTGAAAAATCTAGAGGGGCCTTTTCATTAAATCTCAGTTTCACAGCTAATAAAAGGAGACACTTGCTCTTTTTTTGTTTAATAAAACTGGTTGAAAGGTCGTGCTAAATGTGACAAAGCTTGCATTTGTTACATGACTCACAAACTATTTGGGTTAATCATTAGTATATAGGAACTCAGATGGTGGCTAATTAGAGTCTGAGGAGACACATTTGCAGCTACATTGTCCCAGGAAGGGCAAGTTATAGCTGGAGGCACTAGAAAACAAGGCATTCCTCTTTGGCAAGTTTCAAGTTGTTGCGCAGTCTTATCCTGTTTGTACATGGCTGGGAGTTTTGTTCACAACTTAATCACTCCCGCTCCTCTTAAACAGGTTTGTTCAAAGCTACCATTGAAGGATATGGGTAGTGAAACCAGGTTAAAAATAATACTGTTCCGCATTTTAACGTTTAAAGATGGCATGTTTAGACTTTCTTCTCATTTGTTATGATAATGACTCCAAACATACAAGTTTAACCGTGCAGCTTGAATCTACTTGAAAATGTAAGAAATCTTCTTAGAGCTGTGACACTGAAATCCATGAACTTTGGTTTGGGAACCATGCTGGATTCTTGATGTTTCGAGAGTAAATCTGTTCCCGGGAACATGTGGGTTGGACAAAATATGTCAAGAGCTGTCATCATTCAAATTAGCTGTCGTGCTGGGCTAGTTGTGGAATTAATGAAGCGTGATCCATCAGCATGCAGAGCTGTTTCAAGTTGCTGATGGCAACTCAGCGGGAGAAGAGGTGTTTCATTCACTGACGAACAGGTTCACCTTCTGACTACACTTTCCTGATGTGTAAATAAGGAAATCACTCTTTGCAACAGACGAAGACTCTCCTGTTTGCTGGACCCTTTCACTTTTTTCCAAAACCCTAAAGTTAATGGGTTACTAAGACAAACAGTGCAAAAAGTTAAATGTAAGCATACATCTAAAGGACTACGAAACCAAAAGTAGAATTTTTTTTTTTTAAAGCCAGAGAGCAGACCGTGTCTGCAAAACAAAAAACAGAAACTGGAAGTAACTCGAGGCACTCACCCAAAATATCAAATTAAATATGAAGAGAAGGTATTTGACTACAGGACTGACAAAGGTGAAGTCCTCGTCACGTCCAGGCGCGCCTCTGCGTTTTCTTCCCATGGCGACAAGTAGCCAAAAGCGCTTGAATAAAGTTTCAGCTGGAGAAACTTAATCGACGGGGGGGGGGGGAAAGGTGACGATAATGTGCAGATTTCCGTGCGATACTTAAAGCCGGAACGCACTTTACGCGGTGAAGAAGCGAGCCGCCGCAGTATAGTGTGAGCAACGCTGATTGGGCGTGAGAAAAATGGGTGTGTTTTTGATGTACTTAATTTTCAGTAGTTAGTTAACAGTAACAATATTATTTTAAGAAATATTAATAGGACCACTTTAAAGTATCTTGTACCATTTCCTCATAAGCCAGTTATAGCTTTATTTTGAAGATGTTACACATACACGTTTCAGCTTTTATTTTGAAGGACTTTGCGTATGGCAGTTCTGTTTTTCATAACATCCGCCTAACCCGGATGTTTTAATGATATATCCACACTGACCAGGTAACAGGAGCCGTAGTTTTCATGTTTTAGAACCAAAAAGGGGCTGGAAATGACACGGGAATGTGAAGGTTTGTGTTTTGATTGTTTAAAGTAGATTCGAATGCGTTATTTATATATTTAGTATTTTTCTGAATATTGTTTCCAGGTTCCACTCTTCCTTCAGCTTCCTTCCAGCTTCTTGTACCTCCAGTGAGACTTTTGTCCGCTTTCATATGGCAAGTCATAAACCAGCACAGTGTGATGCATTATGACAGGGTGGCGGACTTTATCACTATGGCGACAGAGATCGTTCCTGAGCTTCTGAACATCAGCGAGAGAGCTCAACTGGTCATGAACCTAAGAGCTAGGGTGAGGAGTTCCTTCTCCTACTTTGTTAATCGTAACAAGCATAGATGAAGCATGCTGTATATCATGTTTCCTAAACTTTCCTCAGCTACTGTGTAATTTTGCATTTGTGTTGTAGTCTAATTTCAATTGTTTTTGCCATTCTAGCTGGTGCTGGAGCTTTGTCAAGGTGATGCCATCAACAACCTGCACAACATCCAGAAGCAGCTGGACCATATCCATGTCTGTGGGGCAGAACTCAATTCCACTCAGCACATGGTAAGGGGGGAAAAAAAATCTCAGATGGGCTCCATGAAGAAAACACTGAGAACACAAACGTAAAGATTCTTATCAGCTTTTCTCAAAAAAAAAAAAGTAAAAAGGATTTCAGTTGTATAGTTATTTAGTAATCCAACTATTTGTTCGCTTGACAGGCCATTGATGATGCACTAAAGACAGCCTACGTCAACTTTGCCAGCCTGGTTCAGAAACTTTTGAATGCTCCATTGGAAAAAGAGATCTTCTTCCAGGTGAGCATACCTTAAACATGTCGACAAAAAGACAATGTATATCTAAACCCTGAGATTTTTCTTATAGGAGGTGTTTCCCACAATATATGACTCCGAATATGACCAAAGCTTGCAGCGGCTTGTGCTACAGTTTTTATCTAAGCTGGAGCAGCTGTTGCCCATACCAGACCTGCAACAGGTACTCAGACTTCATCTAACACTGGTACCTGTAGGTTATTGTCAAAATGATCACTCTGCAACTTGTTTTCAGACGGCGGCATGGCTGACAGCAACACCATCACTGTCAGAGGAATTGGGACAACATCTTTGTGAGCCTTCTGCCCTGAAGACGCTTCTGCTTCATCACAGACGGATGGAGAATCTCAGCTCTGGTTCGTTTTCCACATTCATGCGTCACCTCTTGGGTTTTTTTGCCCTCTCTCACATTTTCTTTCCTGTTCTTCAGCTACTTGCAGCAGTGATGATGACAAACTTCGGTCTGTTCTGACTCTCCCTGGTGTGACATACGCACACATAAATATCTACACTGAGTGTTTGAGCGATGCTAATGACGACAAAGAGGCGAGAGTCGCGGAACACTTTGAGGAAGACTTGTCTGTCAGAGCCATAAGAAAAAAGACGTTTGGCAAATGTAGAGAGACGAAGAAGAAGAAAGTAAGAGGCAAGAGGAAACAAAAACAAGATGAAAGTTCCAAACAGAACAACTTTGAAAGCAAGAAAGGACGGCAAAAGAGAGCGCTGGGGGTTGACAGAAGGTTTCTGATTACAAGATCAGTGGACAAAAATTTTACAGAGAAAGACACCAAATGCTCCAAGTGTGAGAAGGTTTTTGAACTTCCTAATCAGCTCACCACTCACATGAGGCTGCACAGCTTCCCATACAGCTGCATCCAGTGCGAGAAAGGCTTCATCAGCCTTTCGGGGTATTATCAGCACCAGAGAGTTCACAAGAGGGGCCGCAAATTCATCTGCAGCCAGTGCAACAAGGGATTCCTGTGCAGTTATTCCCTCAGACAGCACCAACAGCTGCACGAAGGGCCCAGCAACATGTGCACCATCTGTGGGAAGGGTTTCAGCAAAAGCGGCTTCGTAAGACACATGCAGATGCACCGGGGGGAGAAGAATCATCTGTGCACCGTGTGCGGGAAGTCATTTCTGTCCTCGGGAGAGCTGCTGCTTCACACTCGGTCTCACACGGGCGAGGTGCCACACACCTGCACCCACTGTGGCAAAGGCTTCTCCACCAAGGGGCATCTCATAGTGCACACGCGCTCCCACACAGGTGAGCGGCCGTACCAGTGCTCACTGTGCCCAAAGCGTTTCCTCACTTTGGGCTGCGTGAAGAGGCACATGCTCAGCCACAACGGAGAGAAACCGTTTAAGTGTCCGAGCTGCGACAAAGAATTCTCCCAGCAGGGGAATATGAAACGACATCTAGCAACTCACAATAACGACCCTTAAGCTTTTATAAACCATATGTGGGGCTGGTTGTGGAGCAGATGCAGGACAGTATTCTTTTGGTGTACCTTATATTTGGCTCAGGTATGACGCAGGAGGAATATAAGATTACAACTGTTACAACCAAAAAAAGAGCCCGCTGAAAGTTGTCTTGAATATGACACTGTTATTTGGACTTTTTTTTAATACAAGAAGAGCAATGTTTGGGCTACATCTTTATGAAAAGGGTTGAAATACATTTTATAAAAATATTCTAAAATCAGTATGCTTGTCCTCTTTGTTTAAGTCATCAAAATGAGTCTTATACATTAATAGCAATGTTTTTGAAAATCAGTTTCCTCAGATTGTTTTGACACGATTCAAAACATAAGTGAATTCCATTAAGATAAAATATTGGATTTTTAAGGGTGATTTATATGGCCACTCTAGAGCTACAGTTTTTACTGCTTTAAAAACTCAACTGTGCAAAGATTTAATGACATTTAGCCCAACAGACAGAGACTAAACCGCAAGGTTACAATCCAACACTGGGAAAAAAAAAAAAAAAGTTATATTGAATTTAAAAAAAATGACCTGACCAAAAAGAAGCTTGATATTTTAAAGTGGGTTTCCTGGTTTTGAAAATCAGTCACTATTAGTCAAGAAAGGCAAGCTGTGCACAGATACTAGCAAACACGGAGAAAAGGAGTTGAATTGAGAAATGACATGAAAACAGCTGTAGGAAATGCAATTTATTTGCAATTTTTAATAACATCATTCCTCAGATAAAAATGCAATGTTACAGGAATATACATCAGATATTAATTTAAAACTTGCTTTCAAGGGACCATACAGTCTAAATATACTTTTTCCTTTTTTTGAATTTACTGGTAGCGTGCGTTATAAGCAAGACAGACTCTGTCACCAATGACAGACTGACAGGTTACAGATACAAACTGTACATTACTTATTTACAAATCAACTTTTTGTTTGGTTTTTCATGTCACTTTTTATTGAAAATAGGAGTAGAAAAGTGATTGAATTAATATACTGATTTATTTGATTTGTATTCTTTCCCTTTCTAAAATCTAAAATGAAACAGAAAAAAAATCAAGTACTCTGCCTTGTGGAAAAAAAGAAGAAGAAAAAGGGTGTGTCCAACATGAGACCATGCAGTCATCACTGAGGGAACCAAACGATGTTGGGTCAGCATCACCTAGCAACCTCAGAACCAATAAAATCTCTTGTAATTGACAAGAAGAGGCCAGTAATTAAAAAGTGTTCCATTACAAAATGGCCACCTGCTCCCAGGCTACCGCAAGAACAACAACTCACTCTAGTTCATATTTCTGACCATAAATAGTGCTGTTATTAAATACTACACTTAACAGTAGCATCACTAATAATATTACAACAAACTGGTCTCCATGTGAACACCTCTGAGGATTAATGACAGACTTCCCTCCGGTTAAAACAAATATGACTGAAAGGCCCTCGAACACTTTGCACAAACAGTGAACTAAGAATGAACAAGACTACAAGATGACCAAACAGGAGACAATGGGACCAGTAGGCAGCAAAGCACTACGGGACCCACCGGCCGCTGTCAAACAGGTAACTATGATACTCTTGAAGTGGGCCGAGTCGTCCGCTTGAGCTGCATTTGTGCACACAGACAAAAGGGCCTGAATGCTGGGGACAGAAAACAACAGATCTTTTATGTCTGTGTTGAGCAAACCAGGGGTCTCAAAACACCAGAGTGTGTAATTGCTGTGAGTGTTGGGCTCCACTCTAAGAGTTGAAATCAGTGCTGCTGTCTCACATGTGCAAACAGGAACCTCCTTCTTTCACAAATCCTTTAAAATGGCTGAATCTCAAGAGAAGCAAGAGAATAAACTCAAGGCTTTCAAGGTCCTCACATAACTAACAGTCGTCCTAAATGTGGGGGTGCTCCTACACAACAAGTGCCTCATATCTAACTATCTTTAATTCTAAATCTACTGGACAAGCAAGAAATCACCCGAGAGCCCAAATGCCCCCAGAAAAATATCAAACAGAGGCCCAGCCAACACATCCAAGGCTCCCAAGTCGGAGCACATTTGAGTGAGAGCAGCACAAGTCTCTCTGCTATCCAACCTGGTGCTTCATTTTTTGATAAAACAAGACATTCAAAAGTGAAATGTTTCACTGACACATCAGTGAAACCAACCACGGATGCTTAAAGGCGCCAAAAACAGTGATTCAGACATCTGCAACTCCCTCCAGCCTGCATTTCAATTGTTATAATTCATCTGCAATAGCAATATTCCTTCATTCGCCCCTTTTCCAAATTCCTGAAACTGTGCTGTTGTCAAAATCAAAGCATGCACATGAAAAATTTGAATACCCCAATAAAAAGATTTAGGATTTAAATTTAGGATAAATACCTCAGTAAGCTAGCAAAACCAAAATCAAATTCAAAATAGGTCTCTTAAAACATTTTTCAGGATGCAATAGTGATAAACAAATGTACCTGTCAGAAAACAGATCTGTTCCACAGGAGAGGCACACAACTCTGATACCTCTGGGACACTGGTAAAGCATGTTATGTTGGATGACTCCTTTTATTCATCTCTGTGCACGGCAACTCTTCAACACAAATAAATATTGAAATATTAAATTTCTCTCTGTTCTCACTTTTCAGACTGCATGTAATATTCAACAGCTTTAGATTACAAACTGAAGAGAAAAGAAATACAACACATATTTCCTTGCTGCATAACCACAATTCAAGTCTTATTAGTTCCTCTCACAGAAGAAAAAAAATTGAAGCTACATGATTTTCACAGCTCAAAGCATAGAAAGATCGAATTCTTAAGTGGATTTCCATTCTGTCTTTTTGGTTCTGTGTTTTCTATCCCTCCAAATGATCTGCAGTGGAAGGGAGATTGTGTCCTTGGTGCCAGGAACATCCAGACTGTGTTAGCAGGGAATTTTTAGTCAGATTGATCAAAAACTGCTCTTCCTGTTGCAATCAGGTGTACTTTGTGATAAATGAATGTGAAAAGTGTGAAGCAGCCTTTTCCTTTCTGCAGCTATTCTGCACCCCAACGCCCTATAAATCCATTTGGTGTACTCCTCCAGCATAAATATAAAATCATCTCTCTTTAAATATATCATCTCTTCTTGTTCCAGATGGGTGTTTTGCTTCTCCTTACATTCTGGTGATTAAATATTAGAATATATCCTTATATATCTTGCTATAGTATGATCTATAAAAATACACAATCATTGGCAAGTGGTGAGATAAAAGATATTATCATTCTTATATGACCAATACTTTATATGTCTAGAAAGAAAACACCATGCATATAAGATATTACTGGGGTGGAATTCGGGACTTCGATTGCCCTGAAATTCATTTTAAATATAAAATACTTTCCATCCAGCATCCACACCATCAGTAGATTGTCCTCCTTCACCAAACCAGTCTGTCTTTTCTTGCCACACAGGGAAAATAACCCCGGTGAAGATACCATCATCATATATAGCAACTGCACTTTAAACACTGAGATCTGGAGTTGTGGGCAAACCTGGAAACGATTTCAGAGTCAATCAGCCTACAGGAGAGCATATGTTTCAACTATCTGCCATAAATTAATTTTGCACCTTTGTGTCCACTAAACCAACAGAGTTTTGTTACTTTATTATTATAAGCACACTGAATACTCAAAACCCCATCATATATATTTTATCTATATTGATTATTTGGCAGTTGAAAATAAGTCAAATATGCAATTAAGTGTATATACATTTGCCTGTTTTTTAAAATGAAAATTGAGGGTAATATGATTCATTTACAAATTGTTCTTACTGGTCCTTCACATGTTAGATAACGGAAATATTACCTATTGGATGCAAAAGGAGTACTGATGTCAGATTAACGTGATTTCAGGGGTATAAATATGTATGTTGGATATTCTCTCAGCTGGTCAAACACCAGCCAGGAACCAGAAAATGAACCTACACAAGATATGCAAAACGTCATGTTATCATATCGATGGACATTCCTGACTACAGAGGCAGATCTGATGCTCTGGCAAAAAGATTAAGGAAAAGATAAAGGAAATCATCTGCACTATACTGCACTGCATTGAACTTGATTTCAAGTATGGTAGCTCCGTCTGCCTGGAAACAACTGAGAATACTTTACAAATGTGACAAACAGTTTTGGGGGACCCTTGTGTACAGTCACAGTTATTGCATGGTTTTTGCATATCTTGTGGGGTGCAGGATAACACCCACAAGGATAACACCCATTTACTGCAACAACGGTTCAGAAAACTGCAATACTGCTCTTCTCCACATGGGAGCGCTACAGGCCTAGAATCCCTCTCACTTTGTTATCTCTATGAATATTAATATTTCTGGAAACGTAAAGGCTATTAATTTCAGTGGGATGGCGCATTCTAATTTATAGTTTGGAGGATTTTTGAAGGTTTTTGTGATTTCTTTTAAAGTGAAGGCTACTATTACTAATAATGATAACCATCTTTTTAATATGATAAATTAACTTTACAAGGTTTTCTGTTGATTGTGACTACCACCATTGTTCATAAAAGCAGTTGTAGCAGCTTGGATCAGCCAACTACTGCTTTATAATTCAAGTGCCTGATAAATGATGCGGAATAAAATGTGGATGTGATCTGATTAGAATTTAAAACTCATCACATAACAACAATAATGCCTAAACCTGCTGACTTTTAGGCCAAAATTCAAAGTGAGCAACTACCCGCAAAGTAGTATATGTTACTGACAATATATCAAGTTTTTGGGGGGGTATGTTCAGAAGAAGTTACTGTAGGTAAAGAAATACTGGTTCTGTTTAATGAAATCAGAAGATAAGATGTGAGGGAGGGCATTTCCTTTGACAATATAGACTTCTGCAGGGTTTGTAGAACAACCATGACCACAGAACAACAACAGTGCTGCCACATAAAACACTTTCGACATTCACATTGAGTTTGCATAATAAGAAGTCTGTTACTGGCACAGGATGCGCGGCAGTGTGTTTATGCGTACTCTTCCCTGCGACAAACGTAGTTTTAAAAAGTTAAAATCAAAATGGTCAAAATAAGTTGAAATGTGATGACATCTGTTGGTGAGAATTCAGTCTTTTCAAGTGAGATTTTAGAGGTAATTTTTAGCTTTATCTAAATTTTTAGAACTAATGAAGCAGGTATTTTAGTGCAAGATGTTTCAGTTCTACACCAAAATCAAAATTATGGCAGTTAACTTTCAAAATTTCAATCATTTCCACCAATTCTCCACCTTTAATATAAAGCAGTTTATTGGACATTTGCTACTAAGGATATTGATTTGGAGGAATGTTGAATCTGTGTTTTAGGAGGCCTGAGGAAGAGTAAAGTTAATAAAAACATATCGCTTTAAACACGTTACGAGAACAGTCAGACTTCCTAAAATCTCTGTTGATTTTTAAAATTTCCAGTAATTTTACCTTCTCTCTTTACACATATATGCTTATGAGCATTCTGTTTTAGCAATGAATATTCATTAGTGACATGATATAATTCTAATAACAACCAAAATAATCAGATTTAATATTTTGGATGTGAACAGACCTCAGGCAGAGTGGATGTGGATTGGAAATCTTGCAGCATCTATACACCAGCCCTAATATTTGATTTGGAAACTATAACTGAACAGTGAAGCGTGAAGTGATCCAGCTAAGTGATCAGGGCCTCACCCTCCCCCCCCAGTTCGTGAGGCGTCGCTGTGGCTGAAGGAACCAGTCGCTGACCGTTCGGAGCAAATGTGCCGTCAAGAAGAAAGCAGAACCTTCCACTAAGGAAACCACAAAGCTTTGGAAGCATGCCTGTCCATGGTAACCCTGTAGTTAAGGAGGCCCAAAACACACACACACACACACACACACACACACACACACACACACACACACACACACACACACACACACACACACACACACACACACACACACACACACACACCCTTGTACGCACAAACACACATTACCGTAATTGTAATGCTACCTTAATTTACTGCCTAGGCTTAAAATCAGCTGTATAGAATACACAAGTAAGCACTCGCACGTGGACACACACATCCTCACGTACTTTTTTTTTTTTCTCTTCTGGGAAAAAAAATAAATAAATAAATAGATACAATCTGTAAAAGGTGCATACTGAATAGAGAGAAAGACCCCCTTTTAGATACACGCTAACTCACGCGCTCAAAGTCACATCCACCCTGTACTAAAACACAGACACCCCCCTCACGCACACACAAATATAGTTTTACACCTGCACGCAAACACTATGCCCTGCATCGATACTTAAAACCTCTTAAAGTTCTCCTAAAATAAACCGAGCAAAAATACATTTATAAGACCAGCACCCCGGTTGTGCAAACAAAATCAAAGATAAATTAAATCAATACCATTATGAATAGAAAACAACTTTTTTCATGGCTAGTCAGTTTTGCACGATATTGAAGGGTTTAAATACATAGCGGGTGTGGTCTGTAGAGGGAGAGAGAGAGAGAGAGAGAGAGGGAGAGAGAGAGAGAATGGCGGCAAATCCAACAAGGTTCCACGCTGGGAGGAAGAGACCAGGGTCTTGGAAAATGAAGTGAGGTTTACTGAAGAGCAGAAGATCTGCAGATGCACGCCTGAAGTCCGTCGTTCACTCCCGTCCAGTCCTCCACCCTCTGTCTCTGTTGCCCCGTTTGCTGCGCTCCCCGTTTCCAAAAGAAGCAGGAAAATACTGAAAAAAAAAAAAAAAATCCAGCCATGGAGGGAGGCAGGTGGGGTAAAACCAAGGAGGAGGGAGGAGCGAGGAACAGCGAGGTATGAGCAGAAAACTAGGCCTCGCCATCGCTCTTCTTCTACGTAATGATCCCTTTCTAGTTCCTGTTTGGGGCAGTAGGTAGCCAAGAGGAGGAACCAGGTCGAGGGAGAGTTTGTCTCTTACTGGTGTTGTGTTAGCTTCCCATCGGACAGAGAGGGTCCGTCTCTGCCCTACACAGCCCTGTTGTGGCTGCTGATCCATCCCTCCACTCCCCCCTCCTCTGTTACACACACTTAGCCAAGGGGGTGATGTGTGACATTAACCTCACCCCCAGGTTGGCAGGGCTGTGCTCCAAGGTCTCTAGCTTTGGAAGAGGAAGAGAAATGAGATTTCAAGAAGGGTTTCACTCACCCTTGTTGACTCAATACAGCGCTTCAGCATCAGTTGACCTCTGACCTCAAGTGATCACATTTGATTTGTCGAGCCCCCTCCTGCACCCTCACAAGCCTGCTGTCTGCCGTCCCCAGACTGGCTCCACGGCGGCCATACAAACGACAACAGAACAACACCAAAATAGGTCGAGGAAACGAAAACATTCAGCACACTATGGCAACCACAGGAAATCCACAGAAGGACGCTTGAGTTCTGTTCATTTTTCCGCTTGCCACACTTGAGGACATGATAAAACTGTGAGGCACTTTAGAGACACACTCAGACATGTGTAGAGAACACACACACACACACACACACACACACACACACACACACACACACACACACACACACACACACACACACACACACACACACACACACACACACTCACACACTCACAGGAGCATATGCTCAGATAATATAGAGTATAGAGTGGTATACTTTACTACAAATATTCACACACATAAAAACTTATAGAAACCAACAAAGTCATAACTGGGAGTTGAGGGTTGTCAATGGCCGCCAGTGTCCAGAATGGTTCCATCTGGCAGAGAGGCAGAGAGTGTGAGTATGTGTGTTTGTGTGTGTTTGTGTGAAGGGTGGGGACAGACAGAGTCAACTGTGGCGCTGCAGCCAGGACGGACAAGCGTCACTCTGATGATGAGGGGAGGGGCCGCTTGGCTGCCTGAACCCGTCAAGGCTGACTCCTACAAACTTGTCACACACTCCATATCCTCGTCCTCCAGGAGCCCGCTATTTCTCTGCCGTGCTCCTCCAATCTCGAAGCCTTCCTCTGCTTCAGCCTCCTCCTCCTCCTCCTCCTCCTCCTCCTCTTCCTCCTCCTCCTCCTCTTCTTCTTGACTCCTCCCCCCGGCTAGCAGCACTTGTCGCTCCTCTAGCGAGGAAGGCCCGTGGGCGGAGCCTCTGCTACCTCCGGCTTCTTCCCCGCCATCGGTGACCACTTGGTCCCTGTGCGTTGCTGCTGCTGCTGCTGCTGCTGCTGCTGCTGCTGCTGCTGCTGCCGTGTGGAAGGGGAGGAAGTTGCCATTCGGGCTGTGCTGGGAGGTGGAGGAGGTGCTGGATGTGGTGTGGGTGGTGGTGGTGTTGCCATTCAGGATGTTGTTGGCGGCCTGTTCCATCTCCTCGATGGTCATTTCGCAGGCGTCGGCCAGCTCGGCTTTGGTCACCTCGATGAACGACGGGTCCTGGGCGAACTCGCCCAACCCCTCTGATATTAGCACCTGCAGAGGAGGAAGATGGGACGTGATTTGGTTTGAATGGAGCTGCTTCGGTCTGAAGAATCCGGCTCACCGCTTCCACCAGACTGCCAGCGCTTCCGTGGGACAGCGAGCTGCTGTCTTTTCCAAGCAGTGAGGGCACTGTGAGCGACAATGGCCGTGCTGGTCTTTGAGCAGACACAGACACGCTGGGGCTCGGACTGGGCACTCTGCTGTTCCCATTACTGTCACTGTACCTGGGGACAATGGTTTTTCTTCAGCTAATGCATCCGTGGTGACTGATAGCGGCACGTTTCGATGCACTTACCAGGGCCCACAGTTAACGGAGGGCAAGCTGGTATTGAGCTTTTCATGGGAGCTGGAGCCCTCTAATCTTAGAGAGGGTACTCGCTGGTAGGAGGCATCGTTACCATGGGCTGGAAACGCAGTTCAGCAGAAGACAGCATGTCAAAAAAATAGGAAATACGGCAGCAGTCACAACAAGAAGATCATATTTTAATATTCTCCTGCCTGCCTCTGTGCAAAAGAGCATTTGAACCAAAGCCTGGGTTGTTTTCTTTGGTATTGTGATAAAAAAACAAAAAAACTTTGACCTCTTTTGTTTTATTTTAAATAAAATGGGTCTATACACTCCTACTTTTGGCATGTGATAGGTGCGCAGTGTACCTGTGGGACTGGCTGGAGGAGTGGAACACAGCCGGCTGAAGAGGGTAGGCGAGTGACTCCTCCTCAGCTGAGGACTCAACCCTGCGACCACCAGAGCCTGGAGGAGGAGGAGGAGCAGGAGGAGGACGAGGACGAGGGAGAGAGCGTGGTAGCAAGTCAGAAAACAGCAAAGAGGTTTGGGGTTCCGCAATGTTTGTGTTCACTTTGTGAGCAGCGCAGACCTGATGGTGTACGAGGTGTAAGGGCACGGCCGTCTTCTGGGAGGCATCTGGCCTCGACTGTCTCCTGAGACACTCCAGGTGGAATGACGACCTCCGGACTAAAAGTTAAAAGAAAGGAAAGAAACAAATGCAGCCATGGTGGGATATTGCAATAAATCCACACAGTTTAGCTCGGTTATTCCAACTCACCCAGGGAAGTGGGGCAGAGGAAGACTCTCCTGGGACTCTGCCACGCTCCTCCTCTCCTCTCTTCTTCCACTTCTCCTTGCTCCATGGGAGTTAACTGTTTACATGTCTCATCATGATACACCAACCTAATGAGTAGTGAAAGAGGAGTTCATAAATGGTGTTTAAAGAAATAGATATAAATGTCTTTCCTGGTGTGATTGTGCAGTACATGTTGGAGGAGAGCGAGTGGTTGTCATCGTGGTACTCCCTTTCATCAGCGAAGCTCTCATCATACGTCTCCTCCATCGACCCCTCGCCCCTTCGGATGATTGGCAGGCGGCTGTCGCTTGAATCCGAGCTACGGGTGGACATCACACAGACACAGAACAAACCACAACAAACATACGTAAAAAGACACACACCGTGGATGTCAACAAACAAGCAGGGAGACACAGAAGAACAAAAAAGAAGCCAGCGATTAGCAAAGAGGAGCTGAGGGAGGAGCGACTGACACTGACTGACACCTACAAACAGCATGTGAGGATGTAGAAGAAGAAAACGCCAGTGTGAGGTAAGCATTAAAGGCAGCTGCTGGAGTATGACAAAGAGATGGCACCGCTGCGGCACAGACATCTTTAAAAGTACAGAGATCAGCAAAAAAAAAGGCACTGTCACATTCCAATTTGTTATAAAGTGTCTTAATGTAAGACTGCTGGGAAATCTGACTTTTTAAAAAAATCGTCTTCCATTTAATAACACTAAAAAAATTGGTTTCTTTAAGCATATAGCTCTTGTTTGTGGCAATTTTAGTCACTCTGTATTCCAAAGATGTGTTTGTCATACTCAAAACTAACTGTAAGCTTTAAAGACACACCCTGACATTTGAACTTGAAGCTTTTCATCTCCCCCAGATTTGTATTTCATGTTTAAATACTGAAGCATTTTGTTTTTGTATTAAAGACAAAACATCAGTATCATAAAACTATAATAATATATAATAATGGGAAAAGTATAGAGATAAAATGAAATCTGGTGAAGAAAAGCAAACAGATTTCTAAATGTCAAGATATTGCTTTAGTCTGCAGCTATTTGGGGGCTGTACAGCAAACTCTGGGTTAGAACTCTTTCTAAACACAAAAGACTATTTTCCCTGATCAAACGGCCACCACAGCATCACAAATACGTAAAATCTACGGTAATTAAAAACAAGAAGGCTAGCAGGACAAAAGTACCATTACAAGCTCTAGACTAAGAAGCTAAAATTACAGACCTGCCTCTATGGTTAGACTGTAGCAATGCAGCATTAGTTTAAACAAATTCACAGTAATATACCAAATACACTGAACTTGAAGACAATTTTAGAAATTCTAATATCTACAACAGTGATTGGGGTGGACATTGCATCTAACCCAGACCTGCCATAAGTTATCATAAAATAGCAGAAAAACAAAAGCCTTTGATAGAAAAGATTTGGATACGTGGCACCAAACAGTCTATCCATGGCTTTAGTAGATGCCTGGCTTTAGTTAGCAACCAAGACATCATGTGCATAGCAACAAGTCTCTAAGAGCAAAACAATATTAAACAACATTTGAAACTTTTTTTTCCTTTTTTTTTTGAATGCATTTAAAGTTCACAAGCACACTCGCACGCACAAATTCTGTTTCTGACTCCTGGCAACATACCGCATTAGAGAGTCATAAAAACACGTCCTGCTCGCCACCAGAACCAAAAGACAGATAAGAGGAAGGAACAAGAAAAGGAGGGGAATAAAAGAACCATTTATGGCTACACTGCAAGGTCATGTTATAATTTAAAGAACTTGGGAAGGAGGTGTAATCATTTTTGCAGTTGGACAGAATGAGAGCATCATGAACCTGTCGCCCAGGATTGATCTGCACCCACCTCTTTGGAGGAAAGCACCACGAAGATTTTGGCAGCAGGATGGGGGTGAGGGGCTGTCCTGTGTGTCCGTCCACAGTGCTTATGGACGGGCTCGGGTACCGGCTGATGCCCTGCACGGTGACCCCGCCCACACTCGTGTTGTTGGCATTGTTGATGTTGGCGTTGGAGCCGGAGGAAGAGTATGAGGAAGGGGTGAAAGTGGTTGAGTCCATGAGCTTTTCATGAGAGGGGCTCTCGGCTTCGCAGGGGGAGCCCTTTTGACTGATGTGCAAGGGACGCTGGGTGGTAAAAGACTGCGGGAAGGAGCTGCGGCCATCGCTCTGGTTGTAGTAGTTGACATGGTTGCTAAACACCCCACCTGTTCTCTATAGGGTGAAAGAGGAAACAGATGAGAAAGAAGATGATGGAGAACAAGGCTACGTTCTGTCTTTACCTATTAGTACGATCAACCAATTTATTCACTGTTATAGCCGAGACAAAAGCTGAGATGAAAATGCAAAAAAGCCTGTGCGATCTGTCTTTGTAACAGCTGCAGCCTTGACAGAGGAGCTGACTTATGAGACTGATTTAATCAGCCACTAAATCTGTGCCCGAATCTCTATAAAACAGATAATTGTCAGAGGAGTGTGATTCCCTCTCGAATTAAGACAAATATTTAGAACATCTATCAGTTGATCCTATCTGTTGCTCTTCCGAAGAAAAGGCAGCGTTGAAGATAGCACGTAAGGATGGAAATGGAGGCTGATGAGTAGTGTAACTCACCCTTGGTCCAAGAAGCTGGTGTGTATTTAAGTGTGGCAATGGACAGAGGTTTTAGACTTGCACTAAAATACTCAACATCAGATGAAAGTGGATGTTTGCATAAATGTTTGCAGCCAAGCTTCTGTAAGTGGCAGGGAATGGTGCCTGAGCGTAACGTCTTGTCTCCCAAACCCTTGAGCACATGCAAGTATGCAAGTATGCAAGTATGCGCAGGAGCAGACTTCAAGCTGGATCGACAAGCTCTTTCTCTCTCTCTCTCTCTGGAGAGTGAGTGAGGGTGTGTGTATCCAACCTTTACCCTGAAGATATCGTCCTCGGATGCGGCCGACATGGGTTCCTTCAACCCTTTGTCCAGCTCCTCCTCCACCGTCAGGTCCCCAGAGATGGCCCTCCGGATCTCAGGACCAATGTCATGCAATGTCCGCAGGCCCGCCTATAGACACAGAGACATAACTTGAATAACTTATCTCCCTCACTAGTTGGGACTCTGAAAAGTCACATTTTGATGATGTGAGACTCCCGTGTATTTGCGTACCTGCAGAGAAAGGGTCGTTTTGGGGGGCACCTTCGCAACCAGCCCTTGTTCTTTTCTCTTCTTAAACTTGCGGAAATATTCCTGAATGAGGAAGGTGGCGTAGAACTTCCCAACTGTTACTTCATCATCTGCAAAGAGATTGTAAATTATTATTGATGCAGCCAGAGACTACATTCAAAGACGAATGAAAAATATAATTAACCCCCCCCCACGAAATATTAATCTATATTACATACCGCCAGCAGGGGGCACTACTTGATCAAGGAGCTTCATACTGGTTCTCTTCCAGATCTTCTTAACTATTGCTCTCAACTCCTCGTTGGCTTGTTCCAGGTTCCCTGCATGGACATTAAATCAAGTAAGCATGAAGTGGTATTTTCACAGTTGTGTACAACATTATCACACAATCAGTCAGGTGGGAAAACCCAAACTAAGGTGTCCATTTTAAGACAGGATGTATTCTAACTACAGATTTGTGTGTGTGTGTGTGTGTGTGTGTGTGTGTGTGTGTGTGTGTGTGTGTGTGTGTGTGTGTGTGTGTGTGTGTGTGTTTTCATGCATGTCTTACCCTCTGTCTTGATCCTGAGAGCAGTTCGAACCAGAGCAAACAATGTTGCGTTAAACATCACCGTTCCATCGCTGTTCAGCGGCATGTTCATCGACACCAGACGCTGAGGGAGAGATTTTGATGGTCATGCGATCACCATTCACAGTGCTGCTGTATTTAACTCTCCAACCTCAAATTTAAGCGGAAAGTATGTGTAATATTGAGGCTAGAAAGCTGCCTTTTATTTCAATATATCACTGTCTGTCAACATGATGCCATGTTGAGACAATAAAGACACTCTAAACACACGTTTGGGTGAATTTGGAAGCCTAGCTAATATTTAAATCCTGAGTGGGAAGTTAATTTTAGGGTTCAGGACATTTACCTTGCAGGCCACCCTGTGTGGACAGAGCTTTCCAAAGCCAAGAGGTGGTTGTATTCGCCTTAGAAGAGTCACCACATCCAAATGTTTTATCCTTCCCCTGAGAAAGGAACAAATTTTACACCAAAGTGCATAAAAATATATATTTTGAATGAAAAACATGTTCACATACTTAGCTTCAGGGTCATATTCAGCCCAGATCCTCTTGAACTCATCAAGGTGATGCGGCCCCAGGATTGACCAATCACGTGTTAGGTAGTCAAAGTTGTCCATGATGACAGCCACAAACAGATTAATGATCTGAGAGAAAGTTGGGGAAAACAGTGATCTCAACTTTCAACACCTTTATGAAAATCAGGAATCCCTTTCACCAGTACTCACCAAAAAGGCACAGAGCATATAGAAGCTGACAAAGTAAATGATGGCAAACTGGCTGCCGCAGTCCTCAGTGGATTGGTTGGTCTCGTTGGTTGATCCTTTCTCGCAAGGCCGATTGGGCGTGCAGGCCAGCATGATCTCCTGCCAGGCTTCACCTGTTGCACACCTGACAAGCAGACATGCATGTACACAGACACATGCAAACAAACATGCAAAGGTACACACATAGAATAGCACACATCCACGTACATGGATGTGTGTTCACAAAGGTACCAGTATAGACATAAAAATGGAGAGACAGACACAAAGAAGACACAAAGATTACTGACGAATTCATCCAGGAATTCAAGGGATCTTAGCATTACTAAAGCCACACCAGAGGATTCCGAAACCAATCCAGGCAGTTTAAAGAGCTCTATGACAACCGACAGCTGTACCGCAAAACAGACATGCCGGCAAAAACATTATCTTGTAGCATGAATTCACGAAGGCTGGCTATTACACAGTTAGAGCTGACCTTTGACATTTACAAATATTCTGGCAGTTAATTAACCCAAAGCTGCCATAAAAAAAAAACCCTGAGTGACCTTTAATGCAAAACAGTTCAGCAACCAAAAAGGATGGAAAAAGTTTTTTTTTTTTTTTTTTTTTTGTTTACAGGATGTTACAGAAATAATTGATGGCCGACGGAGACGAGTCTGGGAAATGACTTTATGAAGCAAAGAGGAAGATGAAAAGATTTGTTGTTGGGTTTTCCTCACCTGAACAGCAGCAGCACTGCCTGAGGGAAAGTCTGGAAGTTGTTGTTCCTGTTGATCTCGGTGTTGTCCCGCAGCGCTATCTTACCAAACATCTAAACAAAGCAGAGGAAGTTGTCACGGCAGACAGGATGTGACGTTGGAAACAGTCACGAGGCGGGACAGTAAAAAAAATAACAAAAAAAAAACCAGACACGGCCATCCCGAGGGACTCTCATGATCAGGGACAGAGACAACTCACAGGTGAGACAAAACGACAGACGGAGATGGAGGGAGAGGAGAGACCATTAAATACTGGAGGAAGAAAAGTGGAGGAGAGGAAGACGAGGACACTGGATGGCTCCAGGAGGACAAAGATGGGACACAGGCCAGCGAGAGGAGAGAATGACTCAGAAGAACACACAACAGAGGAGAGGAAACAGCATCTTACCTGCATGCCGATGACTGCGTATATGAAGAATAGCATCACTATAAGCAGAGCCACGTAGGGCAGTGCCTAAAGAGGAGAGAATCAGATCAGCAGTTGCAGATGCTAATGTCCTGAACCAAGGCTGGGGTCCGTTCACTCTGATTGCAACTGGAGTGTTTTGCAATTGTGAATCACAAAGTGTAGATTCATACTTCTCAGTTCATATAGTACAAGTGAATTGACCTGTAGCCCTGAGTGGCACCATACCAAAACAAACGGGAAATAAATCACCTGATTCAGAAGGGAAAAGTGTTCAAATTCATAACCTGCTCTCTTTAGGTTTAGCCAAGGGACCAGTTTTCCATATCACCCACTAGACAAACCCAGGCGGAATCAGGAGTGCAATGCAAGAGATGCAGTAAAGATGACTGAATTTGTTATAATATGTGAGAGAGGACAGATTATTTCCCTATCACTCTCTGTCAAATGATATCATTTTTGGTTCCTTTTTATGTGAGTCATGTCCCTGGAACTCCTCCAAGTGAGCGGTGAGCTTAGAAGGAGAAGAATAAACATGGAGATGAGTGGGGAAAGGGAGAAAAGAGATCGCTAGTGAATGTTCCCCTCTGTTTACCAAGCTTCACATCCCTAAATCTCTCTCTGCAGCAAGTCTCATAAACCTCCTCTCCGTTACCTCCCATCATCCCTCTTTCTTTCCTCCTTGCACACCTGCAATGAACTACACAACCTACCAACTGAATGCTCATAAAAGTAGGAGGTAGAGATGAGGAGAGGAGGTGAGGAAAGGAAAGGTGACTTGTGAGACTGCACCAGGGTGAATTTACACGAGGATGTGGATATTGTTAGCCCTATGGGACTCAGATGGGATCAACAATCAGGCTGATTTGTACATTATTCAGAAGTTAACATATATATTGTGGATAAACTAATTGAGCTGTGGAAATAATCAGCGGTCCGATAGTCGCATCTATGTTGCATGAGGGCTAAAGTTCTACCTTCTGTCCTGTGTAAATCCACCCCAGTGCTATTGCATGTTGTGTCCAGTTCTCCCCTCACTTGGAATGATTTGATGAAGGTCCACAGCAGGGTCCGAATCCCTTCCCCGCGAGACAGCAGCTTCACCAGCCTCATCACGCGGAACAGCCGGAAGAAGGTGATGGAGATCCTGGCGTTCTCTTCAGAGTTCTGCAGTCCCTTTTGGTGGGGTTTGGTGTTTTAGAGGAAAAACACAGGACGCATGGGGACACATGCAGATAGGTAAGGTAAGGGAACACACACACACACACACACACACACACACACACACACACACACACACACACACACACACACACACACACACACACACACACACACACACACACACACAGAGTTAATCAATAAAGGTCTGCGTCCTATAAAATCCCATCAAAGTCAACTGACCACACAGATCTGGGAGAGAATTGGGCAATCATGCTTGTTTTTTCTGGCTTCGTGGAAAAATCACTTGGCAACAGACGCGATAAAAAATATCATGTCTGTCAGTATATCTCCTTTCCTGCCTGTCAGTTTGGTTATGAAAACGCCAGATCTTAATGGACTGTCGGTGTTTCAGATATCCTGACCCATCAATAAAATTTCCCACATCTTAATCCAGGCCTGGGGGAACCCCGCTGAAAGAGATAAACTTTTCAATAAATCTCTCATAATAACGGTTTCTGCACAGAAATCCTCGCCCGTGGACAAACCCCTGATTCAATAAATCATGCAGGCATGCTAAATATCACACAGCAACTGGCTACCACAAAACTCTCCAGCTGATTCAAGTGTTGGGGTTTAATCTCTTCATCCTGACTAGCCGCTGAAGCTATTGTCACCATATCACAGTTGGTGATGTGGGGCTTGAGCCATCCATACATTTAATCCAAGCTTCAGTGTGCATGCCTGAGAGGCGCTATAGCTTTTTACTGTCTATTGTCCCAGGACTCCTGCACAGAAAATAACTCCACGATGAAATATTCAGCCAACTTGCTGAGTGCTGTTCTAATACAGATTTACTTATTTATGCTGCTGCCGCTGCTGCTGCTGCGGCAGGCTTGTTCCCTGAGCACAAAAAAACACAACAATGGTGACATCCAGGTACATTCAAAGAATGTAGATAATGTATCAACTATAAGAAGCCAGGGAGATTCACAACTAGATGTAAATAACTGAACCATGACAGTAACTGATGCTGGGTTTGGCTTGAAGAAGCACCAAAGTCGACCCCTAATCTGTTTCCTGCCATTCGTATTTTTCCAAGAGGCCATCCATTTTTGTTACTTCAAATCCACTGACACTTCACACCAGGCTCCTCAAAAGTTTGCGCCGTTCTTCGCACATCTGGATACGGTTTAGGATTTTGATCTTTCTTAAGTCCTGTTGCAGCGTTGAAAACTAACCCAGATATGAGCAGACCCAAACTGACCGATGTGCTGAGAAAGAAGCATCCTTCTGGGGAGCATCAGGAAAAGAGAGTTCTATATTGTAGTATCACAACTACACCACAGTGGGGACCATCACACCACTGAGAGAAAGGTGGGGGGAGTGATTAGGGAGGTACAGTGACAGGAAGTGTAACAGTAAGAGTGAGAGTGTGCGAATATGAACAATATTTCTCTGAATTATCCAGAGCGGTCTAAACGAGTGATACAGAGATACTGTATATGGAGGACTGTAGTACATAGGCCCGTGGAGAAGAGTGAAAGAAGGAAAGGTAGCATGACCAGGAGGCTTGCACTGATAAAAAGAAGCGCCACAAAACACCACACCCACAAGAGGGAGGAGGGTGGACGCTGCTAAGCTGGGGAGGGGGGGTTCAGGGCAACAGGTACAACAACAGCCATTCAACGAAGGTGACGATATACTGGGCCGGAACAATAGTCTCCACCACAGACACACCCATACACAGATATATGAACACGAAAAACAGCCGGAAAGTGTGACTCTGTGCATGCTGCAGAAGATGACAGCAGGAGTGACAGAGGAGCGCCACAAGGTCTGGGTCATACCATGGATGGAGCGATGGAAGCATTTAAGGATGGAGGGATGGTGGAGGAGGTGGGGAGGCGGACGAGGTTACCGTCAGAGCGTACCATTGGCCTTACCACAGGGGGGTGAGAGGAGGAAGGGGAGGAGGAGGAGGACGAAGAGGAGGAGGACGAAGACGAGGAGGAATCAGCTGGCTTTAAGGAAAGGCAACAAAGATCAGCACCGGAGCACAGCACACACAGCTGAGTGTGTGGTGTGTGTGTGTGTGTGTGTGTGTGTGTGTGTGTGTGTGTGTGTGTGTGTGTGTGTGTGTGTGCAACTGCTTCACTGATGCCTCTTCTGGCTACTTTGAAGCTAATGAATTCAGAGGCAACAGGAAGTTAGCAGCTATGTCAGGTATGCTGATAATCACGCCATCTTCAGAGTGACAGTGTTGCCATCCACAGGTCCTCCCAGCTCCCGCACTATTTTAATATTTCATAGTGTTGGGCCTGATGGATGAACTCACAGTTCAGTGTAACTGTTTTAGCTTTGGCCCTGTTCACACACCTGACCACGAAGTAATGCTTCAATGTATAGATTTCTCTGGCAGTGAGAAGGATGTGAGCCGATAAAAAAGAGCGAGAATACAACAAACGTGTCCATGTGTGAATTACGGTGTAAAAGAAAGTAGGCTCCAAAGAAAAGAGGATGGGAAAAGAGGATGAGAAGAGTAAGGATGGATTTAAAGATGGATGAGGAAGGAAATGGACTTTGCGTTAAAATGAGAAAAAAAATTAACCTCTGTGTGTCTATATTAGGGGCCAGCTGAGATAATACAAGTATGATTTAAATTTTAAGTAGCTTCAGGTTGAAAGAAAAATAATAACTGAACTAAAATCAGGAATTCAAATTGTTCCATGTCTTGTTTAGGTGATCTGAGAAATCTGAGGCAGTAGAGAGGCATGGGAAGCAAAAAACGCATACAAAAAGAGCTTAACCTTTGATAGAACTTTGTTGAGGCTTTTTATCACAATGCATGTCACATTTTCAAGCAAATATTTCAATTCTATCAATACATTAGATGACATGGGTTTCTTAAGAACATGCTCACTGTGTGCTGTTCATGCACCTTTTAAGTTTGAATGTTATTGCCATTGTCCTATTATGCCCAAAAAAAGACATAAATTTATACCTTTTCCTGTAGGTCATATAGATCAGTTATGGAGAGAATGGATGAGACCCATGTTATCCAGCTTGCGCTTAAGGTGAGCAAGCAGCACCACAGACCACGAGAAATAAGACAAAGACATCAGAAAGAAAAAGCATAAGAGAGGAGAGAAAAAGCTGAGGAGGAGGAGGAGGAGGAGGAGGAGGAGGAGGATATAGATGTAGTAAAAGAGACATTCCAAGTACGCAGTGCATACTGGCATCACCTGAAAGAACCTATTCAGAGCAAACAGCTGCTGATCTCACGCTGCTTCTACACAACCCCCCCCCCCCAAAATGCAACAAAATCTATTCAAGATTCAAGAAGCACCCGTAGATTTGCAACCACAAAATGAGCATCTAATCTAAGCCAACAAGCAACAGAACAGCAAAGTGGGTGCACTTAAACAGCTTCTCTTTGGCCATTTAATATTTACTGAAGGCAAAGTGATAGCACTTTAAGAGCTGGCCTGGTACTGCTCATAGCTGTGTACTCTGGAATAACCAAGAGGTAGCCTCGCTGTTGGCAACCTGCTGCTATTGGATTCTAATTCGAGACTTTGCTCAGTGCTTTAAAGAAATGTTGGCTCGTTCTTTACTGCCTGATGAAAATGTTTGCACGTTTAAACCAGTCTAGAGTTCTCAGTGTGGCGGCTTTTTTTCAAACATACAGAAACGCTAGCCCGGGCATATCACCACCCGATCAGAAGAAGGATAAAAAGGACTTGGGGCATGCCTTTAGGTTAGGATGGGGAGAAAGAATCAGAAAGAACTGCAAACCAATCAATCAACCAAATCAATCAAGCCAAATCAATCAAACCAAATCAAAAGCAGACTCCACACCAAGTGTTCAGTGCAAAATCAGTGACTTGTATAGATGACAAAGATGTTTCTGGCCCAGCGAGTATCAGATCTCCTTCCTTTCTTTGCCCTTATGGCATATTTATACCTGAATTAGACACTTCCACTGTCTTTGTGCACAAGTTTATATTGATTTCACTCTTTTGTCGTCTACGTATGTAACAGCCTGCGATTTGTGATGCTTCTCTGACTTCCTTAGTGTTGGATTACTGTAACATCAAGCCAAAATTACCGAGCAAATCATAAAATATCCAACTATGGTTGGGACATTTCCTGGTGTCATTAATATGTGGCTTTGTCAGCCTCTTACCAGGACAAATGGATTTCCTTTCTTAAGGCAGTAAAACCACTGGCGCGCTCATACACCCCTGGGGTATGCTAACCTTATTTGTATGCCTGGCTGGTGCTGCATGAGGCCAAACACACTGCATTTCTCCAAGCACCAATGTGAAATCATGTCCTCAAACATAAAGCATGTAAGAGGATCCTTGTTTCACCTACTTGCACACAGGAAAAAAAATCCCCTTAAGTAAAAAAATACACTTCATTTTACAAAAATGTTTGATTTTCTTTCATTTTAGGATGATCAATATCAGATGGCTGACATCACTGCATGTGAGCCACGGACTTAAGCGAATCCTGCAGTTTAGCTTTAATTGGACACAGCTAAGTATGAAAAAAGAAAAACAAAACTCCGTTGGAATTTAAAATTCAACAAAAATGATTCACGAGTCATGTTTGGTTAATTTTGTGTGGAAATCTGGGGGGGACTATTGTTGCTCTTGCCTCAGGTCTGGGTGTCAACAGCTGGATGACCAGTGTGTGCAACGAGCATGTCAGGGATCCTGCACATTTTGGGTTTCTGGCGTTTTCTTGTGTTCTTAGTTTTGTCCACTAGGGAGCGTGGCAGCCTGGCTCTTCTGGTGACAGGGCGCACCTGTGGCTCATTCCACTCAGAGGTGTATGTGAGGCAGCTGAACCTGATCACCAGCGTCAGCTCGTTACCCTACCTGCAGAGTGGTACCAGACCTGAGCTTAGACTAGGAGAGTTTGTCACTGATGAGAGGTTTTCCCTGGTTTCTGGTTGTTTTTGACTTCCACTTTTGTACACCCAATAAAAGTTTTAGTTCTTTGAACGTCTGCCTTGTACCTGCACTTGGGTCCTCAACGCAACGCTCCATAACAGAGTAAATGTACATCAGAACATCTCAGTTTCTACTCAGGCACAACCACAGAAATAATAACAAATTGAAGATCATTAAGGGGTAAATAATTATAAATGTAAATGCCGCAGAGGTGAATTATGTCATATTAACCTCTGCATCCACAATGTAAAAGTGGAGTTCTATCAATGGTGCACTAGCGGTTCCCAGATTAGTCTCCTGCCAAGGAACCCTTTAATATCCTGGAAATAAAATGCCAATTATCTCTGAACTGTAAATACATTTGCCCCTCAACATCTAACTTATATTTGGGAAACTCTAATTCAGCAGTGCTATTGACCACTGAGCCTCCATGTTGACATTAAATGAATTCATACATACATTTGCATAAATTTCATGGCTCCTGGATAAATCCATTTAAGGATCAAATTGTTTTCCATGTCTCTCTAAATTGCTATTGTTTAAAAAAATGCAGCTGCAGCATGTATTTTCCTCATTCTCTGAAGATTTATGAACTGGCTATGGTGACCTCTGGGTCGAAGCATTGACAAATCTATCATTTTTTCGTTTTTGAAGACAGTACCAGGCCTTGATACATCACATTTACATCTGTCATGCTATACAGGGAGCACTATGCCAGGGGAATGGACACTGTCCCCTGTAGCGTCGACAAAGGGTGCAGAAACAATGCAACAGGTTTCTGAAAAATGCAGAATCATCTGTGATGCCGTTGATGTTCAGAAGACCGACACATCTGTACCAATCTGAGGCAGCTCCAAACTCTGGAAAATCTGCATGCAATAATAATAATAATAATAATAATCTTGATATCTAATAAAATAAATAAAATACATTTAATGACCAAGTAATTTATCAGAATTTTTTCTTGAAAATCAATTGTTCATGTTTGAAATTACACAACAATTTGACTTTTCTCTCTGCCAAACAGTTCAAATGAGGTTTGCCTGGACTTTTCCGATCATTTGAAAGCAGGCGAGATGGGTATCGATGCTTGGCCTTTCTGTGTGTGGGAATGGCAAGAGGAGGCAGGCAGGAAGGGAGGGAGGTGGACTACTTACGTTAACCTCAGTGATTGCTATGTCAACAATGCTACCCACAACTATCAAGGCATCAAATGTGTTCCATGCATCAACAAAATAATGCTGCATTGGGGTGGAAAGAACAGAAAAAAACAACAGAAAAAAGGACAGACCGTAAGACATCAAAAAATGGAAAAAACAGAAATAAAGGAGAGAGAAAAAAACATAAGATAAAAAACATTATATACACCAGAGCTTGGAACAGGAGGACAGAGGGAAAGAAATCAATAAAATTAAAAGAAAAGGACAGCAGAGGAAGAAAAGCAGCAATCGGTCATGCTTGTCCATGAGAGGAACATGTAACAACAGGAAAGAAGAAACTCCAACACAATCAGAAGAAAGAGAACATCGCTGTTGCTGCTCTAAATCAGATGGTGTGCAAGTCTGTTTGTGAGTGGTCAGTGAGTTAGTTCTGTTAGTGAAGGGATCCAACCTGAGGACATGTCACAGTCTGAGAAAAAAAA
>BJFM01001013.1:74665-84923 GCA_016586285.1 Arothron firmamentum
GAGAGAGAGAGAGAGAGAGAGAGAGAAAGAGAAAGAGAGGTGTGGGGAAAAAAGAGACATATGAATTAACAGGAGAGGACTCTTGTATCAGTGTGCACGCATCAGGCAAGTGAAGCCATTCCTTGAGAAGCTGCACTGAACTCTATCAGGAGGATTATAAAGTAATTGTTTATTATATAATCTGTTGATGCCTAATTATGGACCAAATCACCCATCCCTGGAATATTTACTGTGGGTCATCTTGGGACACACCCACTGTAACAGCTATTAGGATGGCTTAGCTTCTAAGATGAGGAAATGCTGGAGTCAAAAGCCTGAACTGCCTGCTCCAGACAGTCGTTTTACAGATGCACAGACAGGGAGAGCAAACTGGTGCTGCATGTAAGCAAAATAGTCTAGATGCAGAGAAAGAAGAAGGTCGGCTTTAAAAAAAAAAAAAGGGGTAGCAGGAAATATGCAGTGATGGAGGTATTAAGGGTGGTATCTATGCAGGAAGAGGGGAGAAAGCGGGATTAATGCAAGAGGGCTGGTTGAGAGAGTGATATTGAGACATTCAGAGGAACATTCTTTTTTATTGCTTCTGTCAGTCTTTGCCTGCTGGTGAGACTGACAACTCCCCTCACTGTCACCTCAAACACTTCTTGTAACGCCCTCTGGGCACCGCAGTCAAGCGGCACACATGAATCCTGCTACATCTTATGATAATACGAAGATATTCTCTGCTGACTGCAAAACTAATGTCAGCCAGGAAACATTATCAGCACTTAAAACATGATTCATTCAACTACATCTGGTAGTACCTACTGTATAATAGTAACATTATGAAGAACTTGTTGCTTTAGAATAAGTTAGAAAAAGCAAATACCATTGAACACAAAAAAGCAAAGCATGTTAAGATGAATTTTGAAAAATATGCTAGAGCTAAAAGCACCTGGGGCACTTCGGCCCCTCTCGAGGCCCCAGACTTTCAAATAGAAAACCCGCCTGCTGCACGTTCCTCAATGGAACTCTAAACTAGTTTAACACCTATTGTTAGAGCACACCCCAAAGACAAGAGGCACACAGATGAGGAGGGACGAAGAGGATTAGGGAGAAGTGAGGGGCCAAACTACAACACACAACTGTCAGTGATATTAAAGAGGGAACTGACAATTGTCTAACAAAGCAAATGGTTTTTAATAACATTATTTTGCAAAATATGCACATTATTTGTTTTGTACCCTGTCCATGGCTGCATCTCAGCCTAGTTTTAGACCTTGGTGTCAAACTTCCTGTGACACATTCTGTAAAAGTTTGGGGTCATGAAATGCTCGAGATTCTACTATGCTCTTATATCAGAGCATTGTTTTTTCATCCTTCACAGTTATTGCTTTCAAGAACGCTGGTTCCGTTGATGCCATGACCCCTCGAGCAGTTAAATGAAATGTCCAGGAAAGGTGGGGCTGGGGCAGAGGAAAGGCAATTCAAGGAGAGATGAGAAAGCAGGCAGTTGTGCTCAGTGGAAGGCACTGCAAGCTGTAACCAACAGAGGCGAAATGTGTCACACTCCAACTTTTAGAACCAAAAAGAGCAATACTGGCTATCTAGTTAGCTAATTATCAGCTCCCAGTGAGACGTTCCTGGGTGTGAATCTGCATATACTTTTAATGAGTTGTCTCTCAGGCTTTATGCAGCTTCTGCTGGTCTCCAATATACTAGAATGCTAAAAAGATATGTGCAACAGCAGCTGTAGCACTGGAATAATTCATATTTTAAGGAAACTTCAGATCAGTATTTCTAATATAATAGAAGTCCTGGCCAGACTCCATCAGTGGACCTCCAACAAGGACACTTTTTAAACATCTAATATATGCCTGTTTAATAATGCATCAAAGGATTATATTAATGGAAGCACTAATCAAGACTCTCTTATATTAATGTCAGTCAGGACTGTTGCACTTAATGGAACAGAAACTTCAAACATTTCAATGACCTGCCTGTGTGTTTACCCGCACGGTCATGCCAATCATGGCTGCAGTGGAAGGGGCCATTTTGTCAAGGGGAAATTCTACATAATACAATGTACTTCTGCAGTAGTTACGGTTTCCTGACCCCGTCAGCGTTCCTGTTACTGTTAACAACACCGCTTTGTTGTCATCATCATCATCATCATCCACCTACTTACTATAGTAGAGTGTTTGTTGCACATTAGTAAAATTAATAAAAAAAAAAACAAAAGCGAGGGTGTAAATCTAGAGAGACACATACCCCCCCCCCCCCCCCACACACACACAGGCATACACAATAACATACACAATTTAGACGCATGCATTTGTAGAGTAATTATCCACTAAATTAACAAAGTGCTCTGACACGCTTGGTCAGGCTTTACCAAAGACAAATGAGTGCTGGAATATTCAAAAGTACAAGTACTTCAGCAATTGACCACGTTTAGCACAACACAACGAGCAGCCAAAAACACACACACACGTGCACAAAAAGCTTGTTTTTAAGAAAATTTTTGTTGTCATGATATTGAGTTTTAATCCGTGGATTTACTGTAAGACATTGAGTTTCATTTCAAGTCAAATAAAATGCTACTATTTGGATTTGGAATGTTACAGCTACTGTAGTCGTGACAATATAGCTTGTGGCATCTTCTGCCTCATCCTCCTGAGTATCTGCGAAGTGTTTCCTGGATCTACAGGCCCACACTGAGAGCATTATGACCACGAGCCCCTGATTTCTTATTTATTGAAGGTTCAGAACATTAATTTCATGGAGGCGTTCCATGAAAGTTGAAACCAGACACACGTCTGGCTGCGAGCGAGTGCACACGTGAACACACCACAGAGAAACACGACACGGAGACGGACACATACCATCCTGAGAGTCACTGGAGTGACTGAACCAGGCAAGCTTACTGGTCTTCTTAACCAGGTGGGCCGGAGACACTCCTGCCACAGACAGGAAGTGGGAGGACGCCAAAAACAAGATGACGGCATGCAAGAACAAGACGGCAGAGAGGTGAGAGCATGCGCGTACAGTATGTGTTTGCCACCTGAGATGCTAGAGAACACATATGATCCATACAATATACATAAGACGAGGTATTGATATCTGTCTTTGATGACCACAGTAGTGATGTGTCTGTGACTCCTCCTCTGAAGACAGGATGATAGATTGATATATAAAAAGGTGTGAAGTCTCAGAACGAGTGTGTGGTCACTGATGTGACTTGTCCCATCTGTTTTCTGTCCCGGATACCTTCTATGTCTCCATTTATCTCTCAGTCACACACACACACACACACACACACACACACACACACACACACACACACACACACACACACACACACACACACACACACACACACACACAAGCATATACTCAAGCACGTTCAATTCTTTTTCCTCCATATCTCAATATCTAGTTTTCCTGCCACCCCTTTGGTGCAATCTCCTCTCTTCCCGTAGTCTTGGTGCATCTGTGTGCCTATGCAAAATGTCCCTGACAGCAGGAACAAACTGCTCTCATTCATCATCCCAGCAGAGAATCCATCCGTTGAGGAGAAAGGGAGGTGAGTGTCTCATCTTGCTGATTTTCCAGCTTCACAGAGGGGGCGATGATTGGTCCTTCTGAAGGAGGTCTGACAGTCAAATTATCTCCATTGCAGTCAGATTATCCAAATCTGAAGGCCGCAGTTATGTTGTTAGCCAAAATCAACGGAGTCCCGCAGTGTTGCAGCGGACTCACACTGAGTGCGTTCACATGACCATAGAAATCTTTAACAGGAGTACATCCACACTGGAGTACTGGGGAGAATCCGTTTTCTCGTAATCAGATAACTGCAGTTTGTATGTCACATTAGGCTCTTTACATGATCAGTAGAATAATCTCTAATACATTTCTGAAATCAGATAATTATCAGTTTCATATTGGACCTCACTAAAGCAAAGACTTGCATTCATTTGTTGCTATGCTGACAGCTAGTTTTTTCCTTGCTGAGAGACTAATGAGGACTATGGAGAAAATCTTCATATTTGTTTTATTTTTATGTGATTTGTGTGAAAATGATCAATTGTCTGACCTTGGTTGGCTAAAGATCATTGTGCNNNCCCCCCCCCCCCCCCCCCCCCCACTCATTTCATTGTCTCTCAACTGCAGTGATTTGGACTGCAGATGGGCGTCCTGAGTGCAGAACACGTGCACGCTCCGCCTCTGCATATTAAGTTCTGCATTAGTCATTTATTCACCATTAATGTGAGCTTCAGTCTTTCATGTCATGTTCACTGCACTGTACCCAACAGTTCAGGCACAAAAGCGCCACAGATTGAAAAAAAGAAGAAAAAAGGATTCAGCCTTTCTTCCTGTCTTATGTCAAGTTGTGTTTATCTGCTCTGAGATCAGGCCTTCAGGTGAAAACAGACCATCGCTCCGTTCTCAAGGAATGGAACTCATTCCTGGGGAGATGTGTTCCACGCGTGGCTGCCTCTCTGGAGGTGTTGTGGGGAGAAACAGTTATTTCTGTCAGCGCACAAGTACTGAACACACATTCAGGGGCTACCTGCTGAGCGCCAGTGTGCGTTTGCATGAGCGAGTGTCTGTTGCGCGTATGTGGGTGAAAGCCCAGAGGCTATTAGCTGCAGTCTGACACATCCTACTAATATCTAAACAGACTCTAAACCTCTAGAGGGTCCTCAGCAGACAATATTAGCATCCTCTCATTCTGTCAGTCACTCTGTCAACGAGTTCATTCACGGTCTTTAAGAGCAGCAAGTGGTGGAGGCTAATACAGGTTTACTGATTTAATTCCGTGCTATATAGAGCTGCAGAACGGTGTGTGTTTGTGTTTGTGTGTTTGTGTGTGTGTGTGTGTGTGTGTGTGTGTGTGTGTGTGTGTGTGTGTGTGTGTGTGTGTGTGTGTGCAGCACAGTAACAACAGCTATTCATATGGTATGATGAATCCCCCAAAAGGAGGAGTATAATAGTATATAAGGCAAAACGATGAAGATTATAATGATCATCTTTTTTAAAGTTTAAAGATGAAACAAATTGTTCCTGCATTGTCGTCGACATGTTCCTGGAGGATGACATGCACCACAAGTCAAATAAGGGTAATGCTAGATGGAAATGGCTTGTGGACAGTGACAGAGATCCAGGGATTTACCTTCTATCCAGCCCTGATAATCTACACAATACTAGTGGGAAAGAAGAACTGTGCACACACACACACATCCCAAAATGTTTACCGCCGTGACAATCAGTGAGATCCTCCAACAGATCATTCCCTTTCCATCACACACACAAACTGTGACACTCACGGTTTCTGGGTTTGTCGTCATCCAAGCCCTCCTCTTCATTCTCTGGGTCAATATCCTCAGCTTGGGTGATCCAGTCTAAATAGCCCTGTGTTTACCCACAGAAAGCGAGAGAGCGGGGGTTACAATAATGTTCCGCATCAATGATATTTATTGTGATTTAACTGAGTATGCTCTTCAGCCCGCTGACCTTGAGGTCTTCCTCCAGTTGCTGCTTCTCTCTGAGTTTCTGGAAGTCGCCGCGTGCCTTCGCTTTCTCTCTCTCCTTGGAAAACTCTCTGCAGGAGATGGAGCCGGAGATAGAGGGAGACAGCGGGGAGAGCGGAAACAGAGCAGTGGGGAGAAAGAACCGGGAAAACAAATCTGAAAATCTTGACGAAGCAAATCACGTGGCAGTGCCGTGAGAGAATGCAGAAGGTTGACCAAGAGGTTGGAACAGCATGGAGGGAGAACCTGCTGAAGGGAGAAAAGTGAAGTTAAGGTGAGAAAAAAGAGAGCTTTGTCAGGGAGTAAAGAGGTTAGTATGCAAATAAAGACCGAAGAGCATCCTCAGACGCGTGTATTGGAATTCAGATCCGTATTCATGTGTAACAAACATGAAACAAACACCTACGGTGGTTTGAGCGCATGTATTACAGATTAAATTAATCTAGTCATGATAGAACAGAAATTTATATGAAATGTCAGGAGCCTGGTGACAAAGTCCATATATCTGAACCGTCCCAGGACGGCTCGGCCTCAGGGGGCCCAGGGCCTGCCGGGGGCTGGAGGTACTGCGGTGCGGGTTGTGGCTGGGGCAGCCCCAGAGGGACAGACAGAGTGGGATCACCTTAACAAATGTAACAATAGTGTTCTTGTTTTAATCCAGCTGCATTGCTGAACTCCATGACTTTAATATTTTGAATAAGAATGATAGATCTTAGTGGATGTATGGATCAGACCCAACCAACGGGGAGGTATCTATTGGTGTAGGTGTCTGTTTCATGTAAACACACACATGGTTTTCTGTCAGAAAATTCATGCACGTGTGTGTTTGAGGACTGATGGAACCTCACATCACACCTACATGCTGCAGAGATGCACACGGATCAATAAGCAGGACGATCAGGACGAGCTTCTGTTGTCTCGCTTGTTAGAACATTAGCAGGAGACCCAATCTCATCGATCTGCTGTGAGCCCGTTTGCCTCCGTATGCGCCGGTGCAGAACTCTGAGTTCTGCTTTTCTCTTCAGAATGTCCTTTTCAGTCCCAAAGCATGTCTCAGTTCTCTCTCTCCCCTTCGTTTATTTATTTTTTTTTTACATATTTGATCACAATCGCATCCGATGTTTTCTGTCTCTGTTGCTCGTCTTATTACCGTTTCACTATTAGTTATTATGCCAATCTGAGCCACACACTCCACAGTGGGGGCAGTTGGTAAAAGGTCAGGCTGTGTAGTGTGTTGACAGCATCATTAGTCAGAAGTCAGACAAAGAGTAAGACAGCCAAACCCTCCAAGCTGCTTGGACCAGATAGACCTCTATTATTTCTCCCACAATGCTGCTGTCACGTCACACCAGGTATCAGAAGCCAAACTGGGGTCAGAAATCAAAGTTCTTCAACATCTAAAGTCAAAAGACATTTTTTTATTCAGATTCCTAGTATAAAAAAGAAACGTGTTTACTTAGAAGTCTTTGTATAAATAAGGTTTATTTTGGGTACTGCTACTTAAAGGAAATGAGGTAACAAGGTAGCATATTTGACTTTTATTTATTTGTTTATTGAGTATTACCCCTGGATGTCAGTCTGCCTGCTGGTAGGGAATTTTCCATTCCCCTCCCAGTCACACCTCCACCTGGTTGTCCCACCTGTTCCTCATCTGCAATCACCTCAGTATAAAAGCAGCCCTGCTTCCCTCTGTTCTGGCTGGATTGTCTCTGCCTGACTTTCCTGCACACATTTTTTTTTGGATGATTTACTGGTTTGGACTTGGCTTGCCTTGCCTTTGACCTCCTCTTTTCCCTCTCTGCCCTGGTGAACATTGCAGCCTTCTGTCGCTGAGTTTTTTTTTTCTTTTTGTTGTTGCTTTCCTGATCCTTACCAGCCTGTGGCTGCTCTGTCTGTTCCTGTCATTTCGCCTCTGAGGGGAACATTCTTGGAGCCTCCTGAAGAGATGAGTGTGTTTAATTCTATTTGTTTGCTGTGAACCTGTCTGCCGTTCACCCTCCTAAGAACTAGGACAATAAAGGTCATTACCAACTTCATTTCTGCTGTTTTTGTGCCAGTTACAACCCACTACACCAGACACCACTTTACCAAAGTCCATCAGTTTAATTATGCTAAACTTTGTGCCAATCAAGCAACTACTTGTAAAAAAAAAAAAAAAGCTGCCCAATGGAGAAGTTGTTTGGGTATTTAATAGCTGAAATAACCTTTAAATAAACCTTTGTCTTGAAATGTGAAATGTGAAACTCAATCAGAGCAGGAGACAGAAGGAAGTATACAGTTCCTAAAGCTTGCTCAGGATACATGGAATAGTGTATTAAAAAGAGAGAGAGGGAGAGAGACGTTAGTTTCAGCTGAACTTTGACCTTGCCCTTACCCGCTCAACACCCCCAGAACCAAGTTTAGCACAAAGAAGGATCCGATGATGATTAGGGTGACAAAATAAAGCCAGGGCCACTCGTACCCTACTGCATCATTCACCTGGGAGGTAACAGGGCAAAATTAGAGAGAAAGATTTCAAGAATATAAGATGGTGGGAGGGGGGGGATTAAATTTATTGTAAATGTTTGCAAAAGATGAACACTTTTGAATCTGCGGGAACTCAGAAAACGTTAAGGTGTCCCGTTTAAGAGTATAAAGTGTATATGAAGATTGATAACATGTTGGTAAAGCCTGATGATCACCCCCTGGTGGTTGGTTGTGTTAAATGAATATGGACGAAAGCAGCTATTAAAATTTTTCCTCGGGTTAAAGCAGTTTAGCATTAATTAGATATCTGTCTTCATAAAATCACATTTGCCTGGCAGGCAGCTTTATGGACAGGAATGCAAGTCCAGTCAGTGCAGCTTAAACACTGGCTGCAAGTGGTGTCACCACCACAAGATGGTGCCACCAATAATCAAAACCCAGCTTGTGTTTTGTTGTGTGTTTACGTCGATAGATAGCTGAGAGATAATTTGATGAGTGTGAAAAGGGAGTAAATGTCAGCTGCATATGGTAAAGAGAAAAAAATCTCACCAAATAAAACACATAGATGAAATGCTGTGGACAAAATGGTGTTTGAGTTAGACAAGTGCAGCCAGCCTCCCATGGTTACAACATCCTTACAGTATTTTACTCAGTGAATTTTTTATTGACCAGTTTTATTTTTGGATCTCGCTCTTAATCTCATACAGTTTTGCTTCCTAAAAAAAAAAGTCCTGGTGGACCCCTCCATCCCACACTGTTTACCGTTCCTCCAGACGCCACTTTTTTAACGCTTCACCTGCATGCTTGGCCTGAGGGGTGAATTATTAATACCCGAGTCCCACCACGGGCAGAGCAATGCGTGTACTAACGCAGCATGACTTGGCAGAGTGGAGGTAAAAAGGCACCGGGCCCACCCGCCAGAGCAACATTTATTCAGACAACACGCAGGGTACGTCTAAACAAACACACAGGTTTCGTAGTCAGAAGCACAAACAGTGTGAGCAGAGGCTAATATGCACATGAGATATGCATGTATGTAAGCCCGCACACACGAGAAAACAACCAACGGGGGCCGAGCGCTTGTCCAGCACAGACGTGTTGTGACGGGATGTGGCCAAATGAGATCAAGTGACGTGAACAGAAGAGGCAGACGGAGGGCAGGTCGCAGCTTTGCCCGGGTGCTCCATATGTGTGTGTCCCTCTTGGGCGGGAGACAAAGGAGCGATTGAGTGGAAGAGAAAGGAGAGAGCAGATTTTGCTCAGTTCAGTGCTCATCTTTGCATGCCTGCCTCCAGTTTAACTGATGTCTGTGGCGATAAAAGGGAGTTTTAGTGGTGCATTTTTCAGTAATATGGGAATATATTTACTTTTTTAATGGGGGAATTAAATATATATTTCTTAGCAGTAAGTAAAGGTTAGATGATAAATGCTGGAAGAGCGGGGCAAGGTAAAGCAGACTCACGCAACAGCCAGCATTCAACCATTAAAAATACAGCCAAATAAAACAAATACCCTCCACACATGCTGAGAATTTAGACAAACAGAAGGGAGTTTGCACTAAATGCAAATGTGCCCAGCAACGAATTTCCTATTTCGCTCGCCAATTCAAGGGAACATTAAAAATTCAGCATCATTTTTACTTTAAAAGTCTGTGCCGGGGAGTCGTTACAAACAACAAACACTGGCACAGACGAGCACTCGACACTCACACACACATGCAAAGGACAGCCTCTTACCCGCTCAACACACCCAGAACGAGATTGAGAACGAAAAAGGAGCCAAAGATGACGAGAGAGACAAAATAGACCCACGGCAGCTCATAGCCCATAGCATCCTGCATCTGGGAGTCAAAGAGAAACGAGAGAAAGGGGAGAGAAGACGGGGTTAATGACAGAGGTGGAGAAGGAAAGAAGAAGCAAGAATTGTTTCTGACACAAAGGCAGCAGCGCATGTTAGTAATATATGAATCTTTATGAGCAGGTTAAGTGTTTGAACTTCACATAAAAAACCTTAATGGCAAAAAAATAAGCTTTTTAAAATGATTTCCTATGGATGATGGATGGAGCCAAATAGGAAACACTATTTATTGAAGAGGCTGTTAGCTTATATTTATGTAATAATTATATTTAATTATGTGTGTAGGAGGATGCAGCAGTTGGCGTAATTGATGCAGAGGGGGTGAAGAGTGTGTAAGCGTTCTTTATTATATGCATGCAGCACACACACACACACACACACACACACACACACACACACACACACACACACACACACACACACAC
>BJFM01001013.1:88151-107260 GCA_016586285.1 Arothron firmamentum
GGGGCTGGATGCTGGAGCTGGTGCACAGCTGAGGTCACATACACACAGTACGAAGCGTACTAGGACATCACATTTGCTTTTATTACATCGAGCGTCTGCCGTGCTCTGGGACCCTAATATTAATATTATATATACCTATAATAGGTATTCGGAAACCCTGCCATTTTATTTTGGCCGGCCTCAAACTGAGACCTTTGGAAATGATGATGCAGAAACCCACGTCTGTGTGTCTGTGTGTGAGAGAAAAATAGAGAGGGAGTGTGTTTCTGAAGGTGAACAGCACCAGGTCCAAGAAGATTCTGCGCACGCACGCACGCACACACACACACACACACACACACACACACACACACACACACACAAACAAAATTGGTCAAAACTAAATGAATAAATAATCAGAAACCACTAAATATGTCATGTGAGCCTTCAGCAATCTAAACAGAATATTTATTAAAATAAATTGTCACTTTCCTGTCACCACACCCTTCATATTAATGGAATATGTTGAACTTTAGGAGCTAAATTGTGCCAATTCTGGAGCTTATGTTTGACCTCACTAGTAGGGTTATAGGAAGAACACATTTTTCTTTTTAGACAGGCCACCGTTGCCATCCCATGTGACAGTAATCCAGAGAGAATCAGAAATGACATGTAGGAGACTGGATTACAGCATGAGCGGTGTAGGTTTTGTTTATGCTAGTGGCGCTGTCACCATGCCCGATGACCATGTTACACGTTGCCTGTGTACGTATTTGTCTCATCCAACAAAGTTCAGCCGGTGACGGCAAATGTGAATGAACACTTGACTGGCTTTTTGCAGTGTGTGTGCACAGAGCCTTCCTCCAGGCTTTGACCCCCGCTTTCTGTCTCTTTTGCATCCACACACGGTCAATTAGACCCTTTTTAAGGCATTAATGTCACTGTCAGGTCCACTGGCTATTGTGCCATTAACCCTATGCAACACTGTACGCTAGGCATACACACACGCACGCACGCACGCACGCACGCACACGCACACGCACACGCACACACACACAGAGGCACAGAGGGTTTAGCTGATGGGCTTTGTTGCTGAGTAGCAGATAAAGAAAAACCAGAGCAGAGCTTTGCTATCAGCATCTAACAAGCTAATCAGTTTAGACTTTACCAGCACACTATGGGCCAAAGTTTACTCAAGCTTTCATGTGGATTAACTGCGAATGAAAAGAAAAAGCTACTGCGTATTTTATTGTCGTTTTTAGCTTCGATACCTGGAATTTCAAGACAGATTAAATTACTCATGACTATATATTTTCAAGTTGAAAAGGCTGCCTTGTCTCTGCAATTGGAATCGAAAGAGCTAATGGAAATGTGGGTTCTCTAAGTATTAAAGTGGCGGCGAACACCTATGGCATAAGACACAGGCTGCCAATTGTTTTGGCTTAGTTTCACTTGTTGACAGTAATTATACAAGGTACTATGATTAATATGATAATTATAGTCTGATGTTTAAAACTGTGTTAGATGGTGCTTTCAAAAACCCTGGCAGCGTATTACATTCAAAGTCTGATATTATGTAAATGCCACTTCACCTCTTCAACTCCAAAATGACATCATCCAACTACTATACTAAAAAACATGTCTTCTCACCCTACAACTACGATGATGAAGTCCAGCAGATTCCAGCCGTTCCTCAGGTAGGCGTTTGGGTGGAAGAGCAAGCCGTAGGCTATTACCTTCAGGAACGCCTCCACCGTAAAAATAATGAGGAATAAATACTCCACACGCTCCTGCAGAGACACAAACACAAGACAATTTTTTTGAGTAACACAAAAAAAATGTAGTATTCATTTTTTTCTGCTTTTTAATACATACGCACATGATTATTTATGAGAAAACTTGTTTTGGTAGCTTGTAATCTTGTACACAATCGAGCCATTTTGATTATTTTATCAAAGTGACTCTTTTCCGGTCTTAAGAGGCAAAAGTCTGAAGAAAGGAAGTCATGCGTGGGTACATGTATGCACGGATGCCCAAACAAAGGCACGCACAGACACACGCACACACGCACACACACACACATGAAGTGTAAACACAACTGTACTACAGAGCTCCTTTGAGATTGTTATCATTGTATTGACCCCTGCGCATGAGAGTCCTGGGAAATGTCCTGAAATGGCCTTGAGAAGGGGGGGAAGGGGGGAAGAGGGTGGCTTACTGCAAAGTTTTAAGCAATTCATCTTCTACCTAAAGGTCATTTATATCTGCTCGTTTTATCATATGAACTGAAGAATCATTCTGGCATGTTAAGCCCCTCAATGAAAGAGAAAAGCATTTTTTTTATTTTTAATTAATGGAGCGATGGACAAGTACATACACAGAAGGACTGTATATATTTAGCATCAATCCATCAGTACATCTTGGCCCATGCTCCTCCCCATGTTCCAACCGTTTTCCCATGGACAGAAGGGGAGTGGGACAGAAGTTAGGGACAGAAGGCGGGCCAGGTCTCCTTGCTCCGTGTCACAACCCTGGGATGCATCATCTCAACCTGATGCTCAAGGGAACCTTTAGATGTGTCACAGACAAATATATCCCGATGAATGTGATTATTTGTTATTTAAAAAGCCAATTAATTACAAAATGAATTAGTAAACTACAGATATTGCAAAAAAGAGAGGCTTGAACGTTGTTTAATAGAATATTTATGTGGATCTTCATGTGTTAAATGGTGCATCCACACTAAATATATCTGTCGTGTATGAATGTGTGCAGTTTTGCATGTCGCATATTTTAGCCCTGCAGGAGATTAAGCACTGGCTGCGCTAATCTGCTGTTAGGGCTGACGGGAGTCTAAAACGGGTCCATCTAAACAAGCAGTTTCCTCGCTGCGACAACAGACTGTGTCATTAACCCACTCACACAGGATGGGAGTCAGTAATGCATGGAGTTAAAGTTCTGGCATGACAGCAAAAGTGTCCGTTCAAGTCAGATTTTCACTCAGTTCTATTTAGCTGAAGGCACGCCACAATGCCTGGGTATTGAAAATAGAATCCCGCTAAGGTTTTATGCTCTCAATGATGTGATTAGCCAACAAAAACGTCATTTGGTAGGGATTTATCCAACACTCAGAAATCCTTATGAAGCCCGCCAGAGAAACGAATGGCAGGAAGAGAAGTATTTGCACTTTTGAGAAGTGGAAAACACGACAGGCAGCCCGATTTTTAAGTCCACTGTAGCTCTGTGTCTGACCAAAATTCTGTATTCCATTTAAAACCTGCCAGGTGTGTGCTTCAGTGACGGAGCGGTATCCGGCTTCAAGATGATCAACATTTTTGTCTTTTCTCAAACCACAAATTCGTTTCAGAGCCTGGAGATTTTTAAAAATTCATCCCTGACGCTGCAGAACATCCACAAGAGAATGAACATTAGCACAGCAGTCTTTGCAGAACTAATTAATCTCACAAAACACACACACACGCACACAGATGCACACACACACACATATTCTTTCAAATGCACAAAAGCGCTTCATCACAATATCTCTGAAAGTAGGCTGTGCATCTGCTGGTGACAGGCAGACAGTGTGGCGCTCAGATGGATAAAACAGAAGGAAACATCTGCTAGCAACAGCTCAGTCTGACGCACACATTCACGCTGCGTCTTTTGCTTCCGTTCTTACGGACCCATAAAGGGCAAAATCCATAAGGGGCACAGCTAATCTGGTTAGAGACTGGAAAGAAATGAGAGGGATAAGATGAGAGACTGCAGGGGGAAAAAGGAGGGCAGTGTAGAGAGAGAGAGAGACGGAGAAAGAGAGACAGAGAGATGGGGGAGAGAGAGAGAGAGAGATGGGGAAAGAGAGACAGAGAGACAGAGGGGAGAGTGAGAGAGAGTGAGAGAGAGAGAGAGAGAGAGATAAGGATGCAGACGGAATCACAGGAAGGTGAGTATGTGGGAGCAATAATTCAGTTAGCTGTGATCGGTCAACCAAACCACCTATCCATCAAATTGACCAATGAGATTAGAGTATTGACATTCTACCATAGACCGGACAATGTTTCCATTTGCCATGACCTTCGGTGTTTACACGCGTGTCTGTTTTCCTGCCACTGTGGGGCCCTGGCTGAGATTTCACTCTCACTTCAGGGGTCCAATAATCAAAACTTTATGATTAAATGTCAAGGTGAAGACTTGGGTTTAATGGTATGAACTGACAGGTCAACGTTAGGGTTAAAAATGAATTAAAATTAGGGTGAGGCTGCACATTCAAAATAATGTTGAATTAATAGAAAGCCCCACAAAGGTAACCCTCCCCAGGCAGTCACCTATAATATCACTATACCATTAGAAATATAAGCAAATATGCTATAAAACAAAGAAGGAGAGAAAGCAGAAACCCCAAAACAAAACTGCCATAATTCATCTTGCTACTAAAAAATAAGTAAAATAAAGTTTGTACTTCTGATGGAAGAAGTTGCAGAACTTTCTGTCACCCTTTTATCTTCTGTCTCAACAACTCCAGCTCCCAGTTCCTGTCGTATCCCTCTTCTTGCCACCCTTTCTCATCCCTCGCTCCCATGTCCTCACCTCCTCTCCTCCTCACCCCTCAACTCTCACTCCCTCTCTGTGGGTGCCAACCACACGTTACCATAGAGACCAGTGTTACCATGGAAACTGTAGGCTGCAGCAGTGGTGGCGGCAAAAGACTCTCTCTCTCTCTCTTTCTCTCACACACACACACACGCACACGCACGCACGCACGCACACACACACACACACACACACACACACACACACACACACACACACACACACACACACACACACACACACACACACACACACACAGAAACACACGATAATTGTTAAACTGATCAGTATTGTACCCAGAACATCCACTGCACAAAGTACTAATTGCTACTCGTCAGTCAGCATCCAGACGTGCTATCATGTGCACATGTGCGCGCCAATGTGTTTCCCATGTGTGCGCCTCTGGTGTGTGTGTGTGTGTGTGTGTGTGCGTGTGTGTTTGAAATTTTGAACCTGCTCCATTGATGCATATCACAGCTAATGCTTGACACCAGTTGATGGTATTGAACTCCAGAGTGTCACTCTGTCGCTCCACATCAGCTTCTAATATAACAGAGCAGGCCTGCGGTTTAATGCACATAAAACACACGGCCTTTGGCCTCTTCTGAGAGTGTGATAATAGCATTTTTTGTTTTTTTAGATTGACAACAACTGTTAACACAAGTTTAAAAGCTTGTGTAGTAGCTGCAAAGCAGGTAAACAGCCCATCATAATTATGTGCCCTGTTATCCTCAGTGGATTATGGCTTAATAGAATTTTCAGTGGAGCTTGAAAACTGGGGTTAAGTTTGGGGTCAGTAAGCAAAAATTGGCATCATATGATTGTATTGCCACCAAATAAAGATAATTAGAGGTGAATAATTGAAGTTGACAGCACAGTACAAAGAAAACACCTGTAGAAGACTATCTTCCAAAGTCAAATAAAAGCGTTTTTTCCAGCATTTAAGAGGGCAAATTAACATGATTATTGTCATTGAAATGGAAGGAGTTTAAAATTAGACGAAAACACACACAGAAAAGCATGAGATTAAAAAGTAATGTATGACTGCAGCCTTTATTGTAAATGCCTTTTATTTGTTTAGTTTTCTGTTGACCTTGATGAAGTTAATCGAACAAAACATCATCAGTATTCCAGGGACGCCATCAGTCTTTTAAATGCACATTCACATTTATTAAGTCAATAAATCCAGGTGTGAACGGTAAAAAGCCACACTCTGCTTTCAAGACCATCTTCTTGACTGCTTTGAACAGTAAAAGAGTCTGAATTCCTTTTCAGGTAATGTTCTGTCTCTGGCCCTTTGCTGGGGAGATCAAGCCATCATATTTTTATAGGTGCTCGCGAGCGACAAAGAGAGGGGAGCCTAGAGGTTAGAGAGTGTACTTATAGTTCTGCTGTGGGTGGGCAAGATGAATGAGCAACACTCTTTTCCTGGCACCCACAGCACTGTTGAGGTTGTGTTTAGAGAGATTCTTAAATCAATGTAAGGCTTTTGTAGCACCTGGGGTTGTAAACCCTGATATAACGTCGGCCATGTTTGTCAGCTGTCCGCAGGCTGCAGGAGCAGGGGTGGAAAAGCAGTTTGGTCTCCCTGCACTCACTTTCTTACACAATGAACCAGACAAGATGAGCTTCAAATGCAGATGCCAATACAGTAACTACAGATAAAGCAGGCCAGCAGTTGAACTGAGCTTTGAGATGCTGAGCCAGAGAGTGGAAATAAAATGTGTCTGCCTGCTTGCATGTGTTTCACACTACACCTTTTTTCCTTTTTTTTAAAATAAATCATACATTGTAGCAACAACACCTAAGAGGTCCAGTGTGTTTTACGACAGTGTGAACCCAGCTGTAGCCAAACACCAGTGAAAACCATGAGATGAACAAAGGAGAATGATTGCTGTTGGACACGGCCATTTATCATTCTGTTTCCCAATATTCAGTGGGAATGTATTTTTAATTATACTGTCAAGAGAGTTCAGGATGAAATCTCAAAAGCGCTTCAGCAAATCAGTCTCTTACAAAATGACAAAATGGTATGTTTTAATATTTTCAGCTGTCCTTATCCTGATTTATCCTGGACCTTTTTGACTTGTTTGAAGTTTGTTTCTAAGCAACAGGTGCTGCATCTATGATATAAAGAAGGAACGAGAAGTTAAAACTGTGAGATATAATATACAGATCCTGTCTGTGACACTGTGTGAGGATGGACTGCAGTGTTTGCTTTTTTAAATCGGATGAAAGAGAAAACGGTTTTAAAGATCAGCTCGGTGACAAAGATGAGCAATCGTTAAAAAGACCCTGCAAGACCCCGCTGCCTCTCGTAATGAAGATCAATACAGTGTCTCGTTTAAATGATCTATGCTAACAAGGCTAAACTTATGCACATAGGAAATCTGTGCACGCACAAGACACAACACTTGACTGCAAATCAACAGGCTTTAGTAGGAAAAACTGAGAGGTTTAGAGATGAATGTGAGAGGAGAAGAGGCAAACGGGAAAAAAGAGAGAGAGAAACAGATGGATCAGTCTGGTTGTCATTAACTATGCCGGCTGATATTTAAGCCAAAGCGGGCACAGGTGCCCTCAGGTGAGAGAGAAAACAGCCTATTCCAGGAAGACCAACAGAGCTTCTGTAACTGTGCGGATCAAACCTGAATGGGTGGAGGAACGATCGTTTCTTCTTCTGCTTTCACTCATAACGCCATCATAAATAACTCCACTTTGTCTATTTTTCCTCTCTCTCAAATATAAAATGCTGCAGTGAGTGTTGACTTATCACGAATCCTCCTGCCTCCAGCTTTGCTGGTGCAGGGAGGCCGCACATGCACACATGTTCTGACCTTCTTCATCATCTGACCTCCTGAAATCTTTTCCATTATTGACAGATTATTTATGTCCTGTGTGTTGCTGATGTCTTTTTCGATTAATCAATATAGCAATATCTATGATCTATGAGTCCAATGCAAAAGTGATGAGTGTTGAACAGGAATACAATTGTATACATTATTTATTGAAAATAAAAAATAACTGCTTAAAAATAGATTAAGGAGAATTTTTAAGAATTACCTCAAAATCAGTGGTTTCCAATCTGCCTTTTTCTTCCCATCATCCTCTGACTGTTCTCACCCAGACCTCTAAGTGACAGGTTAGCACATTCTTTCATTCCCTCTCCTCCCTTGTACTTGCTCACTCATCTTCTTTTCTGCCCACATCCTCTTCTCTCCTTGCTTTCTTTATTCCTTTCTCCTTTTTTGTCGATTTGTTTTTCTCCTGGACCCCTCCAGGTCTCACACGGCGTCTCCTTCTCTGCTCTCTGTGTTCCCAATCAATTATCTTGACTTCATAACAGGAGGATGCAGGAAAAAGGGGATGAATAAACGGATTGAAGCCATGGATGAGACACAGAAACAAATTAATAAAGAGTGAATCATTAAACCAGTGGCGTAAGCTGAAAAGACCCTTTTGCACAGTATTTAGATAAAAATACAGAAGAGCTTCAGTGTTTCTACAGACAAAATCTTTTAATAGTGATTAAAAGAGAAAAATGGAAACAAACTACACTCTACAATACTGAACTATGAACACAATTTAACTCTGCCGCAGAGAGCATACATACTCATGCTGCTGCAAATTTGTGTCACTTCACTTTCTTTCATGCCCTCTTTTGTCTAATCACTGTTCTGGAGGATTATTGTCACAAATCTGCAGCTTCCTGCCAGTATTTGCAGTGTTTTAATAAAGAAAAATAAACAAATCTTTGGAACTTTAGGAGAGAGCCAAAGATCAGCATATTTAGATACAATGGACTTCTTGCACAATCAACATACACAGCCTATGGTGCTGAGTGTAGGAATCAGGATTTTTGTCTTTTGGCTATACTTACTGAGATCAAAGTCTGTGATGTGTGTGTTGCTCACAGATGTGCATGTGTGTGTGTGTGTGTGTGCGTGTGCCACATAGCCATGAGGGGGCAAGAAATTTAGCAGAAGGATATTTAAACTCACTCGTTGCAAATGTAGCCGGTCAGCTGGTCTGTTATCTATGTTGTGTCACAGTGCTTGACTGCAAATATTGTAAAGCTGTCTGAAATAGCTTTGAACCTCTCTGGGAGGACTGACTTTCATGGCAGTTTCCTGTGCTTTCTGAATGCTATCTAATACTGTGTGTGTAGGATTTATTGGACATACATCTGCCCTAATTTTCACTGAAGATATTGTGATCGGCAACCTGTCAAGCATCCACATCCTGCCGTGTTTGTTTAGATTTTAGACGAAATCTTGTAGAGAGCAGGTAAACTCCTCAGCCTCTCCGCACCACTCTTGTTCTCTTAGATGGAATCTTTCTTGCAACGGGGTGTCGGGAATGTCCCATCTCTGACTAAATGTTTGTTTGTGGGTTTTCAGAACTGCTCCATCATTCATTTCCTAGTTTATGTCCAACAGAGCGAGACTTGAACACAACCCAATAAAGAGAGATACAGAAATATGTACTGTATGTGTTTGTGTTGTTAACCAGGTTTCTTGCCTATTTTAATGTACTTGGTATCTTATGGATACCATAAAAGGTTACGCAACTAACCAAAAAAAAAAACCTCTTTAGGCCATTTAAGTCATTTTTTCATATAGTCTGCAGTATGTCTCCTATATATTCTGTGCAATTTGATCATTTATTCCTCCAGGAGTCAAGCATTCATTCATGGTTCGCCCTGTGAGGCTTGATTGGGCCTTAAAATAGTTTGATTCCTAAAAAACAACAACAACAACAACAACAACAACACACACAAACATGTTTTATCCCACACTATGATGACATGAGATGACCTCTTATTTGAGTGAACCCCCCCCCCCCCATCTTTGTTGATATGCTACATAACAGAGAAGAAAGCTCGCGGTTCACCCACCGGGTGCTGTAGCAATGCCACCATGACACCCAAACAGGATTAACACCCACTCCCCTGCTGTTACCATAGTAGCACTGTTGAAACAGCTACCCACGAGCTATAAAAAAAGAAACTTCAGGCAAGAAAATGAAAATAATTGTTATAACTGAGGCGGGGAAAAGTTACCATCAAAACTTTTATCAGAACTGTAAACAGTTTGAAAAAAAGTGTGTGTTAGCTGATGGAACAGCTAATATCAGTATTTCAGCTGAGATATTGTTAGTTTTCTTTCAGTTTTCCAAAATTGATCCTTTCTGATTAATTCCAGACAGTCAAGTGAAAGGAATGATGGAGGGTAGAAATCAGAAGGCGCGTCGCATTAGTTCAGGCAAAGGCACCAAGTCGCACACCCCATCAGCTGATCCGTATCAGCTGACTGGGCTTATATAATGTGACAAGCCCCGCTTCATCACTCTCCTCTGATCATTCCTGCTGCTGCTTGTTATGCTGATTTATTTCTCCGGCATTTGAGCATCATGCAGCCATGATTTCTTACCAAACAGAGCTTGTGATAACGTCTCCTGCCACGTGCTTCTCTGACTTCTCTCAGAGTCAACCGGGCTCTTTTCTGTACACACCTGAAGGATTTATTGTGTTCTCTGTTGACTATACAGCAGCCAGGTTGGGTTCATCTTCAAGGGCAAAGCCTTTTCTAAATGAATACAAATATAAAAGCATTAGTCTACACATGATCTGACTTTGCACTGCCCTGGATAACTAATGCAACAGTTTGCTGTGCCCCTCTGCAGCCAAACAATTAGGGGAAGCGACTAAAGTGACTAAAGGGGACAATATGTCTTCTTTTAGATGTTTGTGTCTGCTGTGTGTATTTCTAAGATACAAGACAAAACAAAGCATATGTGCACCACCTACACGGTCCTGCTCGGCTCGGCGGGGAGCACATAAATAAGGCCCGTGGCCCTGTTTCCTGCAGTACAGACATGGCCATCGTTAACCACATGAAAGGCACATCCATACATCTCAGACACAGCTCATTATCTCAGACCAGACAGAAATTTAACTCCCACATTTGCCAGTTATTATGGCATAGCTGGGAAATAACTACAACATGCGCACATGAGGCCGTGCGGCAATTAAAGGACACCTCTGCCTGCATGAAAAATAATAATAATAAAGAATACAAGGCACAGGGCAAGTCAGAAGGAAAAAAAAAATTGTATGTTTGAGTACATGTGTTCCAGTGTTTGATGACCTATGAATGATTATAGACATTACCGTAGATTGTCTGTCACATGCAAACAAGGACGCAGACACACTCACGTTGTTCAGGCAGCAGTATATCACACCACAAGCCTGGAGACAAGGACGGGTTCTGCTTTTACCCTCTCCCACCGCCTGACACGCTCCCGTCCTCTCTCGCTCCCTGCGCCATATCAGCACTAGCAACTCTTCCAAAACAGCTTGGAAAAACAGCTTTTACGCACCAATGTTACTTTTTTGATTGGCTTAACTTTGTCTTTCAGTGTTTGCGTGAGTGTGTGTGGATGTGTTGGCCTCTCATTAACTTTCCACCGAGTGTTGTGCTGTAAACCCCCGCTGAGCCTGGCATGCTGACCAGCTCTTGCAGTCCATCCCTGCATCATTATCTTGCCTTGTTTTCTCTTTCTGTCTTTTTTTTCTGCAAAATAGAGATTTTTCTTTAGTTCTTAAGTGCAGCACAAATTTTCCTTTTTGAATATAGGCACACTCTAGGCTGAGTTGCCCTGAACCTCTGGCTTCACACTGCACACTAAACCAATGTACTTATTGTACACATGTAATAAGAAAAATCCCATTTTTTTGTACATTATGGCTGATATCACCAGCACATTCTTCAACCTTAGCACATGTTTGCCCGCTTTCCTATGAGCACTGTGGAGCACAGCTCATCACCATAGCAACCCAAGCATCTTAAAATATAGGCAGCACATCTGCAGGACAAAGAGTCCTAATGCTCTGCTGGAAGGTCATGTCACCATGGACTAGACTCAGGGAAAGGAAGGACGGGGCAGGACAAACTGTACACGCCTGGACACAATAACATGAAGGCCACAGGAACACACGCCAACACATGAACAGGTTGCCAAATACACTCACTGTCTTTCTTGTCTCTGTGAGGACACGCCAATGTCAGAACATAGAGAAAAGAACACATGGCAACAGTTCTGAAGGCAGAGTGAGCTTAAGAAGTCGATGAAAGGATAGAAGGGAGAAATGATACCAGTGGTCCCTCTCTAACTCTATCTGCTTCTGTGCTGTGATTGTCTGTTATCTCTGCATTTCAGCACATCTACCAAACACTATTCACCTATGTAAACACACGACTCTCTCTCCATCCTTCCTGCACTCTTCCTCCAGAGTATGCCCATTAGTTCTGCTTGCTTGGTATTTGATGGAGCCTGTCCCCCACACCGGCCCCTAAAGAGACTACGCCGCAGCCAATCATAGATCCTGTGATTCATCAATCTCTCGCTGCAGCTGGCACTGACGCGAGGGGCTGTGTCCCTGCTGGAAGCCTGCAGCCAAGGTGGCCGATGGGGCAGGGGTGGTAAAGGGGAGGCGGGCCTGCGGCTTATTGGAGATTTCACACTATTAAGATGATATGTTATAAGTAAAGGGGAAAATAGTTAATAGGCATTTAAATGGATTTATAGGGCTACATGTAATCCTCGTACACGGCAAGATACACATTCTTCACACACATGTATTTTGCCTGGAGGTAGATATATTACATACATGCAATCACTCTAAAGGCTACTTAAACTGGAAAGCGTTTATGCCATGAGGACAATTTGTAGGCCAAAACTAGGAGAAAGCATTTTAGCAGAAGCATAAGATGTGCAACAGCTAAATATAAAAATCTGATATAATGTAGCTCCAAGCCAAACATTTTTGTTGACAAAGATCTGAATTTTGGTCAGAAGAGTGTGTATCAGCCCTTGTGCTCATAACATCCCAAACTTGCCCTCAAGGGTAGCCCAGTTTGAACCACAGTCCTCTATGTTTGGCTTAAAAGCAGCTTGGCTGAAGCCACAGAGGTTAAGTGCCTTGCTCAAGAGACACTTGACCATTCTTTCTGAGCCGTCTGTGTTTGTTCTGTTGGTTTAGGAACCCAACGTACTTTAAATGTTTACTCTTCTGGCTGTCAAATCCACTTATATCAATTTTTTTTCCTTTAATGAAAAAAAAAAAAGAAATATCCTTTGGGTCCACTTTGTCAATCTTTTAAAACAGTTTCTAACCAAAATGTGACTATTTACCAGACACACTAGGTCCATTCTTTTCACTTTTAAAGTCAGATGCATGCAAGTAATTCATATTCATCATTACAAGAGCATGCACGTGAGCAATGAGAGTGGAAACTCTTTTAGACCACAGTCTTGATCAACACTGGGTAACCATACTTGTGGAATACATGGACGTACTAAACAGATCCTTTGTCTTTCCCTCTTCCCTGTGGGCAGGGGTATATTCTGGGCCATTGTTCCAAGCTTAGCCGGATTAGCTGCGTGATCTCGTACCATTTTTTCAGCATATATTTTAAGAGTTTTTGTCTTGTGGCTCATTGAAAACAGTAGTGAAACCACCATTTTCCAGACCTTGCCTTGAATGCCAGACCTCGCTAATTCCCTTGCACAGGACCCCGGAGCCAGGTTTTCAAAAAAATTCTACTGAAAACATTTTCCACACGTTGCTTCAGCAGTAAAGTCACATAATGGAACTGAGCTCATTCTACATCATGTAAAGAGTCTCTGTGGAGGAAGCCAACTTCGCCTTTCAGAACCAACACTGGGTATTTTTTGAGTCCCACTTGAATTTCTTGGGCTTGCTTTGAGTGAAGCGAGCAGTAGCAACATGTCTCTGCCACATTTTGTTAACTTTGTGTCTTTTTTTTCCCTTTTTTTGGTTGCCTTGTGGTGCTTTGCGTCTCCCTCTCCCCCACTCTCTCGGTTTTACATCTTGAAGCGATCTGAATCTTGGCAGCAAGACAACAGAGAGGCAACGCAGCACGTGGAGAGACGATTTCCACTATTCTGCGGCCATGCCCAGCGCGCACATGCGCACTGACGCATGCACGTGTCTGTACACATTGTGTTAACTAGCTGGCAGGAAGCCTATACCTCAGGGTTTCCAAGGCAACAAGTTTGCAAAATTAGCAACATTGATCTCCATAGTGTGTGCATGTGTGCGGAAATAGTGAGAATGTTGAAAACATACATACAGGCCACAAACAAGAGGACATGGGATTGAAGCGTTTTCAAATGGCTATTAAGTAATAGTGTGCGAGAACATGGTTTCTCTGATCTGCAAGAGGCTCAGACACCAGTAAGGTTATAGGCTGTCGTGATAAAAGATGCAAACATTTCAGAGTGTTTAGGGATTATGCTGCTATAAAGACACACTCATGCACACACAGAGGATTACTGTACAGATGCGCGTGATGTCACGAACGTCTGACAGAACCGTACAGCAGAAACCAGAGCTGGCGAGGAAACATTTCAGAGTTACAATCAGAATCCCTCCATGCCGGTAATCAATCACGTGCGCGTTCTCCCTCCCACCCAGCCTCCACGCTATCGGCTACTCGCGGCACAGGCTTTAAACTTTCAGGTTATATTTTTAAATTCACGTGTGACCAAATGTGGGGGAACAAAGAGAAAGAGGCAGGGGGAAAGTAACGGCAAGAAGGGAGCGAATGATGAAAGAGGACAGGAAAAGCGTCACTAATGTTTCCTGTTGAAATATTCAGCCCGCTGCCGCATGATGCGTCACCCGGTCCCGCGACGACACATACAGTACAACCATGTCCTCGCACGTACACGCACGGAGCTGGAGTCGTATCTCACCCCTCTGCACCCAGAATTCTCCCCCGACGGAGTGCACGGGAGCCAGCGGCCATATTTGATCATGCTGAACTTCCTGTTCGTGCACTTTTCTGACTCATAATTGGTTAATAATTTAGGGGAAAGGAGGATTTGGTGAATTATGCACTAGTGTTACATTATAATCTTGCTTTATAGGAATATAATATAATATAATATAAATACTACAATACCAAAAGAAAGATCCCACTGAAAATTAAGAATTTCTACATTGAATCCATGCTGGTAAACCTATCGAGATTTTTAATTATCTCTTTTGACCCACACACGCACCTACAGTGAGTATAAAACATTCAGAGCCTGGAGTCAGCTCAGGTGGAGCGAAGCTGGAGGGAGCAGAATGAGTCTGTCACCACCCGACAGATAACAGTGAGACAGAAAACACGTGTAACTTGTTGAGTGCAACACCCGTGGACAGGGTGGTCAGCGTTCCCCAAAGGCTGAATACACCATGGCGGAGTCTCAACATGCATCTTTCTCAGTGACAAAGTGCTGCGCCCTGGTTGAAAAAAAGAGCAGCGCAAGCTCCCGCAGACGGTGTTTAACGTTGCTCAGAATACGTCACAACTGAAAATGTGAAAACCTCCCTATTTCTATTACCCCCACACGCACACTCCTGTCCGTCTCCAACGCTAGCAGCTAACAAGTCCAACAACTTTCCAGGGCTTTGATTGGATGTTGAGGTCCTCCACCCACCAATTCCACAGTGGCAGTTAATGTGAGCTATGGTTCAGTATTGATTTTCCACGTGTAAGAATAAAATACTCGTCCTCCCTCCACACAGAAGCACTCCCCTTCGTGAAACAGAGGACATTACATCCAAAATATAATACTTCAAATGAAGTGTTTTAATTCAGAGGTGGAGCAACATGTCTCATTTATCACATTCATCTGCCGTAGAAAGATGATTGCTTCATCATCCTGCAGCACGAAGAACTTTTGAGATATTTTAGCATCATAAAGAGAGCACAAAACACCTCCCAGACCGTAAACAGATGCAGGAGGTGCACACATATGCATTCCTCTGCAGCTGTTTTGGTGGTGCTCCAGAGACGGAGCCTGTGTCCAATCCTCTGCTTCTATCTAGGTCAGCCTCATACAAAAGTCTGCACACCTCTCTTTGTCCTGCTCTGTCCATTGCTTCCCCTTTTATTCTCCCTCTTCTCTATTCTCGCTTCCTTTCATTCTCTCGTCTCATTACTTTCCTCAAACCCTTTACTTTCCTCTTACAGTGTCTGGAGAGAGAGAGCGAGAGAGAGAGCGACAGAGAGAAAAAGAGAGCGAAATGAATGCCTGTTAAGACGGGCCAACACTGAATAGAGTTTCATTTTCTCCAGTTGCAAGGAGATGGAGTTAAATGTTTCAAAAAGGATAAATAACAGCATGTAAAAAAAAGACAATGAAGACCCTTGAGAGGTTTGGGATATACTTTAAACATATTTGCTCCTGCTAATTGCCAGGACAATCTGTCCACTGTTGTTCTGAGTAAGGATGCGTTCCAAAGCAAATATTTCACGATTGAAAAAGTAAATAAATAAATTTAAAAAATACACCTACACTTCACAAGCACTGACAAAGGAGATTAACAGCTTTGTGGGTTTGTATTTGACTTATGAGTCATCAGTAGTGCTGTGGTTAAACAGTTCTACTTTGAAATTATGCTCTTTGGGCCCATAAGTCAGCTGTTTGCAGAAATTTCAGTCATATAACTGTTATGGTAACACCCATAACGGGAAAATAAGCAGAAAAATGATGTCACAGCAAGAGGGAACACAACCTTTATACCACAAGACAGGAAGTCAAGTCTTTGTCTACTCGACGAGTTTTATGCCCTGTTGGAACAAGGAGGAGACAAGTAAACAACTGACAGTCGATATGAGCGGATGCAACAACTGAACTCTCACACACACACACACACACGGTCAGCCATCACACAGGTCAGCGCACGGAGAGGAAGCTCTGACGCAACAACGCACAACCACGCTGAGAGCTCTAAAAGTTGAGTTGAGAAGTTGCCTTGAGAGCACAACTGTCTGCTTAAGTCAGTGCAAAGTGAATGTGTTCCGCATGTGAACACTTCATATACATGCACGTGAGCTTTTGATGATCTGCACATTTATCTCTATATATTTCTGCTGTAGATGAGTCCTCTTTCAGCAGTTTTGTGAGATTATATCAAGGTAATGCATCTCTTAAGATGCAAATACACAGGAGTGAAAAAAAACATGTTTATGCTTCATAAATGCGATATAAGTGTTTTAGATCACTTTTTTTCACTAATTTACTCTTGTTGTCTCATAGATGTTGGAGTGTTGAAGGTGAAAAGGGCTGGTGAACGTAAGGCTAACTGTTGACATCCTCACATGTGGTGGAAAATGACTGCGTAGAGAATCTCCATTTCCTCCACAGCTGCCACTAAGAGACCCCTTGAGCAAGGCACTCAACCACCAACTGTTTGAGCGCTGCCACGGGGCTGGAAGCAAAGCGTGAAAATGATGAACCTCAGCCACAAACTATGTCATATATGAACGGAGCTTGAGGTTGATGACATATAGATTTTCATCAGAGGGCTGTATCATGCATGTGGACGCGCTCCACATCCATCATCATGGAGTCACTGGAGGGACACGCCGTTTGGCCAGCAGCCTCCACGGAAGGACTTTAACGCCAGGCAGGGGCAACAATGAGCCCCGGAGCCCCGAGCATGCCAAACACAGAGAAAAAACACACAGGCAACACTCACACCGAGGATTAAAGCAGTAATTAAAGCAGTCAAACCGCCAAGGTCAGTGGCATCCTGGGACTGGACGACACAAGCTGTGTGGCTACGGTGTGCAGTTTCATTACGGTAGAAACATTCAGAAACATTCTGATATATGATACATATGATCTGATCATTTGCCTGTTTTCTCCATTTCCCAAATTTCCTGAACCAATTCCAAAAATAAAATCCATTATTGCTGTATTTTATCCCAGAACAAAAATGCCCCATCTGTAGCCAGCCGCTCATTATTACGAAGGTGTCAGACCTCTGCGCATGTAGCTAGCTTGCCATCGAGACTCATTGAGGTAATTCCTCTCCAATTAGCCCCTCTGTGATATGAGGACCAGTTAAGCAGTGAGCAGTGGCAGACGAGACCACTCAAGAGTCAAATCTCACATCACATGCAAATCTCAGCTGATCCCTATCAGCCAGAATTTGCATTTACTCTTGCAAATTCTTGGAGACACTGAAGGTATTCTGGGGAGTTCTTTGGACTACAAAGCAAGAGTTCCATGGTCCACCTGCAACATTTGTCTTCATAGCAGGAAGTGTAATAAGAATGCATACAAACCTTTGGTTTGGAGGGAACAGAGACACGTCTTCACCCCTCCCTCCATCCCTCTCCTCCTTGACTCATTAAAATGTCACGATCCTCTCTCCCTCTTTTCCTCCCTGCTTCTCTTCTCCAGTCTTTGTGTCACTTTGCTCGCCTTCTTTCACCAAACATGGTAAACAGAACGGGGCCGCGGCACCGCTGTTTTCCAGAAGGCATGCGTGTAGCTGCCGAGCGGCCAGTAAACATCGCTCTCTCATCCCCGAACGCAGCGCAGCCAAACCCATCTTCGCGGCCCATCTGTCTCCCTTGTGACTACAACCTAAAACTCGAGTGTGAAAGTCGCGGAGCGTGATCATTCCTCACCGCTCTTTTATACAACTCGCTAACAACTTCTAAAATTTGCAGCACACCTTCGGGCAATTCGCTTGACAAATGGCCATAAATGCTGCGGTATGAATAGTGCAGACGGGGGGAACAGAAGAGAAACACTGGAGGCAGAACTTAAAACTCTTAGCATATCATGGTATACTGCAAGTACTAAGCCAACACCACACAGAGGATTTACTTTGAAGTACCCACATTAACTGCCAGATTAAAGGTAATATATTGAGGGACAGGATCTGAGGATAATGAAATGCTATTTGTAGCCCCTGCCAGTATAGGCTAAGAGGGCGGAGGCCAAAGTTGGTGCCGAACAAAGGGATAGACGTGACATTTTCGCCAGCTTTGCAACAATTTGGCATTCCTCGATACATTTCCCACAGTTGTTTAAAAGTTGTACTTTCAAAAATTCCTTTCTGACCATCACGCCGCTGAGTCTCACTCGGCCATGATGGGCAGGAGTCACAACGGTTCAGACTGCTTCTGCATTCAAACCTCCTTCTGAAAAGCTAACTGGAAAAAAGTTTAAAAGTGTCTTTAAGGGTTCATACTATCAGACCGTTTCATATGCCAGGAAAATATTTAATATGTTCCACTACATAATACTATTTGAAGAGGTAGTTTGCCAAAACTAGGAAGTCCATCTGGATGCAATTTGCAGTATGCAAACCGTAATGCTGTTGTGACTGTTCTGACCCACAGTCAACGCGGTGGAAATTAAATCGCTGATGTCTCACTGACAACAGAGGACAGGATGTTTAGAACGTTTATACATGCTACACCTGATGCACGCTAGCACGCCAGATTTGCTCACACTTTTCAAAAGTTGCAACAGCAAAACCCATTGAACTTGGGGAGCTGCCTTAGCATAAATGACAAACCTCAAAAAAACCCAGACTCTGACTGGCTCATACGTTTGACCACAAACTCCATCTTTAACAGAGCTTATTTAAACAATGCTGACAAAGTTATCAAGGTTTCTGCGTGTTTTCCACATAGTAAAATATTTGATGCTGA